>JANTPZ010028386.1:0-15698 GCA_025593235.1 Vachellia pachyceras
AGGAGCTGGCTGGCCAGCAGCAGAGGTTGAGGATCGGAGTTTTTGAATGGAGAAAGAAATTACAGAGAGTGGCAATGGAGAAGAGAGAGGCAAAGCAGAGAGGCATGGGTGGAATTGGAATATATATATATATATATATAACAAGCATATGGAATGAAAATATTGAGAGAAAATAAGGAACTGACTTGATACCTTTCCAAAAGGAGAGCAAGAGGAGCAAGGAAAGCAGTGGCAAACATAAAGCGATAAGCAAGGAGAATTCTGAGGTTCATGCCATCTTTAATGGCGAGCTTGTAGAGTACATTTAGGACGGCATATGCTATCTGAACAGCCACCATTAAAATGGCCGGTTTCAGACCCTGCACCACGCTCCACACCTTTGTCAAACTCATCTTTCACCAAAACCACCACAAACGGCGGCGGCAAACGGCTTTGGGGGAGGAAGCAGGTGAGTGATTATGGATGAAACGAACGGCCGGAGGGGGAGGAGTGCGAGAGAAAGCGTTAGTGGGTGGGTGTGAGGGTTGGGAGGTGATTATGGAAATGAGAGCATGAGGTTTTCCCTAAGTTCACCCACTATGAGAAAAAAAAGGCTTCCAGCAACAACAGAAAATTAGTTGCCGTTGAAGGTTACTTTCAGGTGACTTTTTCTATTATCGCTAAAAGTTAAACTTTCAGTGGTGATTTTTTCTGTCACGCTGAAGACATACTTTCACTGTTTTGTCATCTTTGTATCATTATATTGTATAATAGTTATATCTTTGTTTTTGACTAATTTATTGTTATTTTATTTGTAGTTTGAAGCCGAAAGGTGACATTCAGGGAATGATGCATATTAAGTTTTTGGATCATTTTGTTATTCTTTATTTGGATCATCTAATGTCAAATCAGAATTATTTAGCTTATATTTTATGCCATGCTTAAGTAGTAAGGGTTTAAATATTTTGATTAAATTATGATGCTAATTATAATATTGTTTAATACTCTTGTGCACTTTATTTATTTTTGACAAATTTGTGTACTTTACTACTCTGTATTAAGTGTTTTTCTTGTTTCAATTTTCATTGGACTTCGGTTTTTTATTACATTGATAGTTTGCTCAAATAAGCCCAAAAAAGGCCCAATGACTGAAATAATTGGTTAATTTCTTTATTCGCTTTCGGTTCGATTTTTATTTTACAAGAATTTCGGTTTCTCGTTTTTACTGAAAATCAAATACTTACCCCGTAAGATCTCTAATTTAGAGAACTCTTACCTTTTTCTATTGTAACACGCACAAAAATATCCTTTTTCTTTTTCTTTGGCGGCTTATCGAATGGAGTTTGTTTCCTCATTTGCAAACACTTAAAGCAAATAATTAAATTGCCCATATTACATTTTAGGAAGGCAAGTGTGCAAGGTTTGTGCAAGGTGTGAGCAAGGTCTGAACTAGGTTTGGGCAAGGTTGGACAAAGTTCGTGCAATGGCACTATTAAATTCTAATGTATGTGATGTAACTAGTAACATAGTCGGGTTAGTGGTTAGGGCACTATTAAATTCTAATTAGTGTGTGATCATAGTTGGGTTAATGAAAATTGCCCTTTTTAATTAGTTCCCAAACAATAGACTAACAATTGCTCGAGCGAGACATCTAGCACAATGCAATCATACCACCAACATAAAAATGATAAACATGATAGAAGATAACATATATTAAATTATCAAGTTACAGAAATCTTTCTAATCACAAAGTTAAACAAACGAAAATCCAAGTCTCATAGACATAAAGAGTGAACCCTATAACTAGGAAATCCAACTACATAACAAGAGTATAGAATAATTAGCTAAAATAACCATCTTAATTCATTTTCTCTAACAACTTCATCAACATCATCACTATTATTGTTATGTGGGGCACACTTATCTTGTGTAGGAAGAAGAAGAAGTATGCCTTGTGCAGTTTAGTATCGGTGTGAGTGACGAGGTTGGGAAGAATTTATGAAGAAGGTATTTGCAGGGGCAATGAGTAACTACTTTGGAATATTCCAAATTCCCAAGGAAGATGGAAACTAATTGCTGCCATTCTAAGCTTCATTAATTATAAAGATACATTTTAACTAATTCTCATATGTTTAAATTATTAATTGAGACATTAAATACTCTTTGATAAAATTTTAAATTTATCCTTATTAAAAAAATTATACTATACACAAACACACTTTCACAAATCATCCTTACATCTTTCTTCCATGTCTCGCTCCTGTCTTCCGTAGGAATTAATAAAGGTAAAATTAAATATCAGTCATTAAATATCTCTAGTTGTTTTAAATGTCTGGTATTTTGTGGGGATTATAAATAGTATCAGAGTTAGTTAGGTTTGTTTGAAATTACAAATGTAGCAGAAGGAATTATATATGGTATCAGAAGGAATTATGAATTACATAATTAACCGTGAATATATTATGTGGTTAAATTTGTTTAGGGGGTTACATGTAGTCTTCTAGAAGGCTGAAACAAGTATTAATTGTTGGTCTCCAGCTCATTCCCATTCGGTTTCTTCTCAACTGATTCATGTTTTCAGCTGGCCATTTTTTACACCACTATTCACTTCCAGCTCTATTTTCATATTGCTCCAACACCCAAAACGAAGCATTTTCTTCAACATGTGGTCCTTTTCAGTATTTAATTTCCAAAAAGTCTAATTACACATTAAACCCAAATATGATGTAATATTATACAATTAAAATGATAGATACTTAGATAATTTAAAGAGTGATAAAAGATCTCAAATTAGCAATTAATTCATAAATTAATCTCTTTAACAAAATTAATCTCTAATTAGCACATTTAAGCTTAAATAAGGTATCAAATGGTCAATATCAAGTACACTTATTTCATATATATTAGAGATTTATTATGTGCATCCAGTACCTAAGATATATTTTAATGCACATTCTTTAATAAGTCCACGCTTTGAAATTTTACAAATTTAATACATATTTAAGAACTTCGCTATCATTCTTTGGCAAGTGAGAGCTAATTAGATAAAAATAACTTATAAAAAAGATTAGCATGATATCTATTATTTGGTTATATTTATATGCTTTCATGGTGGTAAATGTAAGATAAATCACATTTGAAATATAAACTTTCAGAATATACCCCAAATATATTTATATAATTCAGTCTTATGTAATAAAAAATTAGGGATGATCAATAATACAGTCGCAAGCAGTTGACATATAAATGATGTAAGAGAGTTTCAGAGTTACCTGTTATTTTTTTATTTGCATAATAAAAAAAGAGTTACTCCAAGCTGAGAGTTTACAAAATCACATATACACAAGCAAAAAAGAATTAATATATAATTGGAACTACTGGCTATTCATGTTGAGACTGTAATAAAGCTATCCCAAAGCTTTAAAGTTAATCAAGAATCCAAATGACCCCAAATCGATATTAGATTCTCATAATTAAAATTTCTCAAATCCCCCTTTGTTTTTGTCTATACTATATGTATAACAATAATTTTGTAACATTATCATATATGTGTGTGGAAGCATCGTCAGCACAAAAAGAAAAGAAACAACATTTAGAACAATATATCACGCAAGTGTTGCTTGTCATTTTATAGTTAGATATATAGCAAATCATGGCATGCCATTATTAGTATTTATAGAAATTATTCTCCGAAGGATACAACCGTTTGGACTTGATTGGAAAGATAAAAACAAAACAAAATATGTACACGTTTCTTTATAATGATATTATTGCTTAATAATATAATGGTGGGTGACAGACATGCAAAAGAATATACTTTTTTTCAAAATTAAAGATAAGGACTTTGAATTTAATTTGCCTCTTCAAGGAAAAAATGACAGCTCACAACTCCATTTCTTTTCTTAATGAACATCTTTGTCATTAAAAGGAATACCTATTAGCCTAGTTATCCTTTTGCCATATATTAACTCAGTTATTACCATAAATATAATTATTAATTATTATTCGGGTCCGAGTAATTAGGATTGTTAATCAATAATAAATATTTGGTACATACCTACCCAATATCAAACCAAATGGAGATGTTTGAAACGCTATACTCCTAGTCATATGTTGTCTGTTGTCAGGTGGGAACATGTCAGGTTATATAAGAATTTATCTTAAACAGCCCTACCTATTTCGTAAGAGCTTAGCATGTGCCTTGTTACAAGCATTGTTCGTTTTTCATGTTTTGAATGTTTTTTTGTAATAAACAATGGGTATATACCGCCAGTAGCAGTGACTAATCTCATTCACTGATTGCCCGACACCTCGATTGATATGACAGCTGGCCCTGGTTATTAAGGAGCTGCACGCCTAAGGCATGATTCGAACCCTTGACCTTGGTCAAGTTTGGATCAGCCCGGTACCACTGAACCATGATATTTTTTTTTGTTTCCCGCCCGGTTTCCGGAGCTTCGTCCCGACTAATCTGGATCCGACTCGCGTCGCGCACCTGGAAATGGTGGGTGAGTCTCCCAACGGTGGCTTCTGCATACACAAGGACTCAAACTCGAGACCTTGCTTAAGCTGGAACAAGCCGCTTACCACTTGATCCAACCAACCATTGGTGAACCATGATGTTTTGAATGTTAAGAAAAAGATAGTCTTTAGTTGGAAATTGGGTTGCATTTCGGGCTGGGCTACCAAGGCGCGAGGAAATATGCTTCTGAGGTTTTTCTCAGAGGTTTAGATTCTGTCTTGGGTTGAGTGAGTGAATCGGTTGATGACCCGATTTGTATGGTTAATTTTTGAGACAATGAAGCCCCCCAATTGGGTAGATAAATAAAAAAATGTCTAAGCCCGTTGTAACATCCCAAATTTTGTAAACGGAAATAAAGGCTAAACTGATAAATTACGAGATAATTTAAGGCCTATAGATAAGAAAATAGAAAAGAAAATACATATAGACAAGAAGGATTATAATTGATTAAGCCCCTAGTCTTGAGGATTCTAAGTAAAAATGATCAAATGGTAAAATGGTCATTTAGCACAAATGATAAGGGTAAAATGGTCATTTTGATTAAAAAGACCCAGGGCATAAAATGTCATCAAATAATAAGGACATTTTAGTAATTTGGTCAAAATTCAACAAAAAGCCAAGTTGACCCAAAAAGTCAAAGTCAACCCAAAAGTCAAAGTTTTTCAAAAAGTCAAAGTCAACCAAAAATGTCAAAGTCAACCAAAGGGTAAGGTTGGAATTAAGAAAAAGTAGAAAAAGTGATGGCATTTTGGTAATTAAGAGAGAAGTAAGAAAGGTAGTGGCATTTTCGTAAATACATGGAAAGTAAGAAAGAGAAAGGAGGGTAAGTGCATTTCTAGCAAAACACCATCTGATTTTTCTCTCCTCTCAAGCTCCCAAAACACCATCTTCAAGCAAGAAAAAGAGAGCTAAGCTTCCATAACACAAGGTAATGTGTTCTAGCAACCAAATCTTCATCTTTTCTTAAGTCTTGCAACTTCTACTACCTTTCTATGGGATTGATTTCTTGAATAAGCCCCTCTTTTTAGAAGATGATGGATAGGGTTTCAATATATGAAAATGAAAAGGAAAAAGTTTTAAAGGTAGTAAATGGTTGCAAGTTCTTTCTTGAGTAGTAAAGAGTAGCTTGATGGTTGTTGTTGGTTGTTTTGGTTGTTGTTGGGAGTTGTTGTTGAAATTTTGGAAACCATAAGTTTACGGGAAGGTGCTGTCCATGTGAGGTCTTGAAAAGGGAAAATGTGTTTGAGTATTTTGATGCTTGAATCATGATTTGGAAGCAAGAATACACAAGCATTCATGAGCAAAAGTTGAAAAATCCAAAACCCTTCTTTTTTCTGTTTTTTCAAAAATCTGTAAGAAATAGAAGGAGTAGGATTTTGATGATTCTAATGCTTCCAATGGCTTCAAAATGAAGTTTTGTGTAAGGTAAAAATAAGAAAGGGATTTGAGAAGTATTAAGGACAATAAAAATCAAGTCTTAAAGTTGTAAGTGTCCTTTAAGGGAATAAGAGCTTTATTGCGTTTTTGCAAGTTTTCTTGCATTATGATGATTGGATATTCATGTGGATATTATGACATGATCTTTAGGAAGTTGAGACCTTCAAGAGCCCATTTGGAAGGTTAGTCAAGAGAGCCCTAAAGTGAAAAGGGAAAAGCTAAGATCTTGAGGTAGCAGGACTACTAATCTTCTCTTATATTTATGAAAATGAGTCGTGAATGTTACATGAGTTTTTGTGATGATTAAAGTGGTTGATTTGTGTATGAAATGTGACTTTGTGCTATGGCCATATGCATTATTAAAGTATAGTTTGATGTGTCACATGTTTTTTTGATCATACATATGCCTTAAATTCATGTATGCACATTCACAATATTTTGATTATGTAGTTTTACTATTGGGATTCCCAAATCTCATTCCCCACCAACTAACCATGTAGGTGGAAGTTCAAGCAAGGGTAAGGAAAAAGTTATAGATGAATGAAGAAGTTGCTCCTTGCTTGCATGGTTTTGTGTAAATATTTGAGTTGCTAACTCTCTTGAAGTTGTTATTGTAGTTGTAACCTTAAACCTCTACATAAAGTATCATGTGGATGTGTGATGATGCATGCATGAAAATGGACTAAAACTAACAAGGAATGGTTAGGGAATAATCATGCATGTTAGAGGAGAGTTAAGGAACCAAAAAGAGATTTTATTGCTTTTTAACAAAAATTGGTTTTCAAAGTTAAAGGGTTCCAAAGGCCCTAAAAACGAATCTGTTTCACATGGCAAAGAAAAATAGCAAACGAGTTTCAAATGAGCTGAAACTTTTCAGTCAGAAACTACACATCCTAAGCTTTAAAATGATATAAATTTTGTGAAATTTGGATGTGCATTTTGAGAGATATGATGTTCCAAAGTTTAAGGTAAAAACTGAAAAAACTGGAACTGACTAATTGGACAGTAAATGATTTCAGAATAAACTGATTCAAATGGGCAAGTTTTTGGGGCCAATTAGTATTTTTCCCCTATAGATCACTTAATAAGCTAAATTTAGAAATTGGAACCACTCAGTTTTGATTTTTCTAGAATTAATTATGATTTTTCAAAGTTGGGCCAGAAATCTGGAAAAATGACCCGTGAACAGCAACAACGTTTTTTTTTTACGTTTTTGAAAATTCAAGTTCACAATTTCGGTCAACATTTTGATATTTAAAGCCCAAGAGTGGTTCAAAAGTGATCTCATATGAACATATAGAGGGAAGATAAGAGGTGTTACACCCATATTCCAAAATGGTAGCTTTTTTTGTTTCCCGTCTGATCTTTGGAGTTTCGCCCCAACTAATCCGGACCCGACCCCCGTCGTGCACCTAGAAATGGTGGGTGAGTCTCCCAACGGTAGTCCAAAATGGAGTTCGAACCCTTTTGTTCATAAGAGTCAAGTCCCTCCATTTCAAATTGTCTTCACATTCTATGAATATGGCATCCTCCTTTTGTTATGAAGAGTCCAACAATGAGAACCATCCCGATTCACATTACGTACGTCTGAAAATTACGGCATCGACCCTTACACATGATCTGACTTCATGCGTTGGCTTGAGGGGAAATATTGCATAACCAGTCCCTCCATTTGTCTTTTTTCTTCCTTTACTCATAAAAGGTAGAATTCCTTGAGCTATAGTAAGGCTCACTAACATACACACTGATTCCATAGAAAAAATGATAATAAAACAAAATTAGTTTCCAAAGGATGGATGAATAACGAATTGAATAGTCCAGCAATTAATATCAAAGACGTATAATTACCTCTAAAAGCGTACCGAAAGAAAAAAAAAAGTCATGCTGCTTCTGGAAAATTTGAGACGATAGAATGTTCAACATTACACCACACCATGCAATTCTCTGCAGGCAAAATGTTTTAAACATCATAATAAAATGTTGTTATAATACCTCATCTCTTCGCCTCAACCCTTCAAAAACAAAAGGCTTCAAGATAATAGCAATAGTTAATCCACTTGATGACTTTATCGTTTTGAAAACAAAAACAGAATGTTGCTGATATAAAATTTCCGGTGAAATAAAAAAAAAAGCCATATAAACACTTTGACAAACTATAACAAGAACACTAAAATACACTTGCAGGTATTCTACTTAATGAAAAATATTAATATATGATATTTGGACAATTGTTTTACGCACAAAAGTAAATACACACACTAATTAGGAAAACGTATAGAGGAATTTGACAAATAGTGATCCTGTACAAATCCAAAGTTGCCGGCAAAATGCATGCCTGTGGGCACGACGCCCATGTGGCCATGCTCATGGGTGCTGCCAACATCCTGAAGGCTCGTGAGCATTTATTAAAGGTTCTTTTGAAACCAGTTCTGGAATGAGTGGCTCCATATGATTACCTAATTCCAATATTTTATTAGCAAAAAATGTGCATAAAAATACATAAATAGTTCAAATAAAGTGTAATGGAAAGAAACCAACAGGTGTTGGTCCCGGTTGAGTGAAAAAGGTTTTGACCCATTTAAGCATATAAAGTATAAAATCCAAACATGTGTGAAAAGAAGAAAACAAGTTTGAGCATTCAAGCCAATGATAAGTGGTCCATTCACAAATTTGAGAAATGAAAGATAAAAAGGAAGAACAAGAATGCGTGAGGGGTGTGTACCTTGCTGGAGAGAAAAAGGGGACATTAATGGCAGATTCAATGCATGGCCTTCTCCACCGTCACTGGGACCATCACCATCCTCCCCCAGCTACAAAATCACTATGCATTTCTTATTTTTAATTAATATATAATTAACACACACACACAAACACAAAATCAAGTTAAATTAGATTAGCTTTTAAAATTAATCATTCTATTAAAAGTGCCCTTTTATGTCCTCTTAAAGCTTACCTTTTTTTAGAGTGCTTTCTTTTCCTTTCTTGCTTGGTTTCAAAAGACCAACATCCTCAATTTAGCTTCCTCTATAGATATTCACATGAATGACCTTTCAAATACGAACGTGTGTTAGCGCCTCTAGTCCGACTCTTTGATCTCCTTCTCACGCTTGGTTTCTCTCTCAAGTTTTTGATTTGTGTTTTGATATCATCCTTTAATGGAGAGCTCTGATGATCTATTTGTAGATATTCAAAGCTTATCCTTTTAAATTTTGAAATCTATCTTTTATCTATTTCAAATTTCAAAATCAAACTTTAAATCAAAGAAATTAAATAAAGATCCAACAAGGATAAGATATTATTTAACTAATTTATTTAATTTGGATAAGAAGTTAAACGATGATAATATTTAATTTATCTCCATATATTAAATAAGATATAATATCAAGATGGATCAAGATGTCAAAATTTGTATAAATTAAATTCAAGATCTTATCTTTTAAATCAAGATTTAATTTATCTCCATAAATTAAATTCAATATATATTCTATCTTTATCATGTATATAATATATTTACATATCAATTCTAAAGAAGTTTCATTGAATCTAACTTGAATGAATCTGGACATCTCAACTTGTGTTGGCAGCGAGCCAGTGATTATACTGGCCCATAAGTCGCAAGCAGCTTCTAGTAAGACGCTACAATTACCCAATTCATATGAGAATTTGTAAATCGATACAAATTATTTTACAACTACATCACATCCATTTTATCACATGATATTTCAGTCAAAGATGAGGCATGGAGATCGTCATCCTTATATTTCCGATCTTTGCTTTCTCGATCTCTGAGTAGTCCGACTTAGAAGATGGAACTACCTTTCCATTACAATATGATCATAAATTTCTTAGACTCACTCATCGAGAGGGCTCAACAATATCTCTCTACTGATCTAAGGGACAAATCTTATCTTGATCATTCACATTCCTCTGCATGGAATCCACAAAGCACGAACATAGCATTTATCATCGCTTGATCAAAAATGACTTTTAACTATACTAAAGCTAAGTTATTCTCATGTAGGAATCCATAATGATCTCAGGTCAAATGGCACAATAACGTAGTTGTTTGTGAGACAAACTTGTAACACGAATCCATGAAGCCATCTTACAGTGGTCAATCCAACACTTTGTACTCTTACGAGTGTTTATAACTTTGACTAGTATCTACATGCATTTCAAATTCATAATGACCTTATTTCATGTTTGTGATAACTCTCCGATTTTTAGTATTTTTGATATATTTGAAGAGTTATCAATATAATTTTAAAAAATTTTGAATTTAAAATAAGAAATCTATCAAATAGTGCATTATCTTAGGGATTAATTGTTTGAAAAGATTTTAAGTTTAAAATAGTAAATATATGTATTATCCTAAGGATTCATGAAACCATAGTAGATAATACTAATTTAAAGGTTTTATTAATTTTTATTTCTATTTTAGTATGCTTCTTTTTATTTTATTATATTGTTATCTTTTTAGGAAGTAATGAAAAGAGAAGATTTTGATAAATCAAGAAAAAGAAAATAGTGATTAAAGATCAAGAAATGAAAGAAGGAGTTGGAGGTTGTTGGCATTTTATGGATATATATACATGAAGACGATGCTGAGCACATGGGAGGCACTGGAAGACGAAAAACTCTACATATCTAAATACAGAGGGGAAAGGAGAACAAGCAGCAAAAGGCACGTCCAGGGACCACACACGCGCTGAGAAGGGACAAGCAACGAGACTGGGAAAAACGCGCGGGCACTGTGGGATCAGTGAAGAGAATTCATCGTCAACAGCGTCGTCTCTCTCTCTCTTTCTATGTTCTCCTCCTTGATGCTTTTCTTGAATCTTGTCCGAGATTTGATTAAAGTCATGCGTGGTTAATTCTTTTTAGATCTAGAGTATTATGAACTGATTTAAAGATTAAAGCATGTTTGAATCATTTATTTATATTTAATTTTAATTTTATTTATTTAATTCAAATCTTATTGTCTGCTCAGTGCCTGATCAATATTAAGTATGAATATCGGGAATTTAGATTAACCTCGGAAGAGGGTCGTCTTAATTGGACCTTTAAACTGAGTAATGTGAGATTAGAATTTATTCTAATTTGCCTTTAGGATATGAATATACCTACAGGACTCATATAATCATATTAGAGTGAAATTGTTCAAGTTAATGCCTTTTGAATATCTATTTATGAATAATATAGTTTTATTTGAGAGAGGGTTGTAGATGATCGAAAGACACTATATCTATTTATACTTTAGATTAACAAGTTAAATTTAAATATATTTATTTGGGTAATTACATGTTCTAAAACTTAAAGAATGGATTAACCACTCTAGATCGCTTGTGTCAATTATTATTTTCTAGTGCTTCAAGATTTGAGTTTAAAATAAGAAATCTATCAGTTTGCTACCAAGTAGATGATCGGTCATTGATATTTAGTTTAATCACTATGATTTATTCAAGGGTAATTTATCATAACAAAACATGTAAATATTATGATAATGAAAAATGAACTATTCATTAATTAAAATACTCAAAATACAGTGATTGATCCTATGGTACAATGTCCAACCCATCGCAAGCATTCCGATGAAGCTACGCAATCTGGCACCGCCGAGAGACCAGTTCGACGTCGTACGATCTTTTTCACTTCGCTCATGCTCGTTCCCTCGAGCAAGCCAAGAAACTGTAATTCTCTCTGCTCCTTCCTTCGTCCTCTTTGTTTATGCCTTTTTCGGATGAGCTTGTAGTTTAAATTCCAAGTTCAACTGCGTAATTTGTTGTTTTGGTTCTTCTCTTGGTTCATGTCGCCGCTAATTTTAATTTCTACTAACCCTTTGTTTTAGCTAGTGGTTCAAACCAATATTAACCCGGGCGAAAACAATATATAATTAAAAGAGGCAAAAGTACTCATATATACTTTAAATCTAAAAAAACGTTAACATTATATCCAAACAAACAAAACATACTAAGGACGGTTTGTTGTGTTTCTACTTCTTTTTTGTTAACTTGAATGGTGCTTCCATGCTTCACGCAGGAAAAAAAATAAATCAAACATGGTCAGACCATTTAAAATTCTTGACCAGACCGGTTAGAAAAATTGATTTACTAGTTTGACCTGTTGGATTGGACTGGGTTTAATTTCATAACATGCCAATAGCATATGACTCCAATCCATCAACTATAATATTGGAATTCAGTAGGGATTGAAGGATCGGAGGGTGAGTCAACCATAATACTGGAATTCAAAGCCTAAGACTAACAACGATTCAACTTATTAACAGAAAAAGTTAGTTCTTATAGTGTAAAGAACAAAGGTTCGATATCCTTCGGAGAGAGATGCCTATATTTAATCTTTGATAGTACCTTCAACAAGATTAAAGGATCCTATGGACCCAACTGGCTTCCTATAGCACGACATAAACCCAGTTGCAGGAGCAGCTCCAACGTTGCATTATCCGATGAGGACATGCAATGTTGATATGATATTATTATAACCTGCAGATGTTGTACGAGGTTGTGAAGGAAGGGAAGGAGGATGCCCTGAATTCTGTCTTACGTTGGCGTAGGAAAACCATCCTTTGCCCTTCGGATTAAGAATCTAGGTAGCTTCATTGTGTGTTTTGTCTATTAATTAGAAATTACTTACGGGATGGTGATTTTAGATATTTTTTTTAAGATTCATTGCACGATGGTGGATCATTGTTGATGATAATATAATTACTCGGATAACAGTTTATATCAATATCGATCTATATACACGTACGGAGAAAAATTTAATATGAACTACGTACGTACGTAGGTTCCAAGCAGGGATTGATGAGTCGGGACAATTCATCAAATGAATGCCAGGTTTGATACATAAAAGGGCGATATGGAAGTGGGTCGAAAAGAAGAGAGGTGTGGGTGGAACAAATGGCTGTGGGGTTGAGGATATATAATGTTGATGTCGGTCTAATAATGATAATACAACAGACGAACCTCCTTCACAGAAACAATACATCTTCGGAATAGTATTTTGAAAAAAAGTCGTTCAACCCCTAAAGCAGCGATAAGGAGGCTTTTGTTGCTTCCTCCCTCCCTCTCTCTCTCTCTCTCTCTCTCTCTCTCCCCGCGCCACAACCTTGGTGCTTTTTATAATTTTATTTTAAAATAAAAAACTTAATTCTATCTTTATTTAAATTTATATTTTTAAAACATTCTTTCCTTAAATTTGAATAAAAATATTAAAAAATTGATAAATAATTCTCAATATAATACATTAACATTTCATTTTTATGATTTTAATTTCAATACCGTACGATCCCTTCCACTCTCTTCTCTCTCACGTGTCTATAGTCATTATATTCATTAGGATAATTTAATTATCCATTTTAGTATTTTTAAATTTTTCTCTACAATACATTAGCATTTTTTAAATTTTTTATCATTTTATTTTTCACCCCTAAAGTTATGGCAACATATAAAATAATATACATGTTATTTAATGAACTTCATGTCATTTTAAGTAATCTTCCACCAAAAAATCAATTCTATAACGTTTATCTAAACAAGTTTCATTTTCACAAAAAAATCATTTTCTAATGTTTATTCAAGCATAAATGCATTCTGTCAAAATGTATTATGGATAAAGGTCATTTTTCAAAATGTATTCTGAACAAAAGTCATTCTCCCAACGGTTATCCAAATGAACCCATAGTCTCTTCAGGCTCAAATTTGAAACTGAACAAACAATGTAGAACAGTGATGCAATTGGGGTTGTGTCCCTTGAGGAGCCTGAAAATCTAATTGAAACCTAATCAACTAAGTGTTTAAACGCAAGTAAACAAGGGATGATATTTCAGTATTTTGAAAACCGATTATCTAACAACTAATAAAAAGGGTAAATTAAATTAAAAATCAATACAACTAGATAATTTTGTTTGGGTTTTTTCTTTAATGATAATTAGAAGAAACCGAATGCCACTTGAAAATTAATTAATGGCTTTCCTCGCTCAAATGAATTTGATAGTTAAAATGCATGCCTGAGTCTAGTGTTTCCAGTCACCGATTACTCCTATACCATGTAGCTGGTAACCGATACGTGGGGGTTAGGGCAGTGTGTTAATTAATTCTACTTAATTAGAGTGATTAGAATTGGGTTGATGAATTTAAAGTTGTCGCTTTTAATTAATGCCCGAACCACACACTAATGGGTGTTCAAACGAGACACTAGCTAGCACAATGCAATCATACGTATCACTAATATAAACATGATACAAGATAAAAGAACATCAAACTGAAACTGAAAGTTACAGAATCCGATGCTAATCAGAAAGATAAACTAGCGAATATTCAGTTTTATATACACAACTAGGAAATCTAACTGCATAACAAGAGCAGACAATGATTAAGTCATTGTCTCACAATTTCATCAACATCATTATTGCCATGTGGGGGACATTTATCTTGTCTAGGAGATCTGATCACTGTGCTGTCACCATCCCTTTGCCTTTTCCCCATAGAACAGCATATACTCCACACACTATTAACACCCCACCAGTTATACTGCAAAGCTTAAAAAAATACCAAGTCGTTAAACAGAGTCATATATATATATATATATGTATGTATGTATGTAATTGTATGAATTAACATGAAACATATATAGATAGATATATAGATACCTTCCAGAATATAGTTTCTCATCTAACATGAGGAAACCAGCCATGGCGTCAAGGACAAGTACAAGAGGGTTGAAAGCAGACACCTAAAGAGGGCCTCTCAAATCCACACACCATGCTACCACCGTCGCTGCTCCGGAAACAACTATTCCCAGTATCATTCATCAGATACACACACACAATGATAAATCGCATTTTTGTTATATATATATATATATATTGTAGGATTCCATAATTTCAATAAATCGAAAATGTATATAAAAATGAGATTTAAAAAGATATATACTTAATAAAATTTAAGCATCAAAATAAAATTTTATGATAAGTAAAAAAATAAGAAATATACTAAATTCACAACCGCTTGGAACTTTTTTGGGATCAAAATAAAAATATATAATTTATAAAAAATCGGAAATGTATATAATTTGAGGGCTAGAAAAGACTACAAAAATTCACTTAAAGTTAAAAATGGAGGGTAGAGAAAGAGTCACCCTCCATTACCTTGCCTTTAATTCTCACTATATACGCATTAAAGTGGCACTCTCCTAATCGAACTCACTCCATTTGTTAAGTGTTCGATCTCCTTCAACAGCTCAACCCAAGAACGAGGGGTGACGACAGAGTTATTTGAGACTGTATGTGTTTTTTTTACCGGAAAAATGTTTACCTCAGAACAAAGCAGATAAATTAACGTTTATAGACACTCGAGAACAGGAAGGTCCTCATCCTCCGGCAAGTCCAAAACCCATTCTCCGTAGTGCCGGCGAGCCATGCCCTTGTTCTTCTCCACCCACCACGACCCGGGAACTCTGCACTCTTCCTTCAAGAACTCACACGATTTGATGATTTAAGTTTATCTGTTATACGCGGTTTCTGAAAAACAAGCAAGTTGCAGCAATATTAAAAAGACATCACAATATTTCTACGGCAATTGATGAGGATACTGCGAACCAATTGAAACCAACAAATACCTATAGCAACTCCGACAGCCGTGAACAGTGGGTACACCTGAATGCCCAAAATGTTCGGTAAATCCACACAATAAAAACTTAAGAAACGTGTAAACCGAAAAGAGAGAAAGGAAAAGGAGAAGCA
>JANTPZ010028387.1:0-10937 GCA_025593235.1 Vachellia pachyceras
ATATATATATATATATATATCTCGATATGATCAAATCAAAGATGTAGGATTTCGAATGATTTGGAAGTCTATCTATCAGTCTATTTATATCTCAGCTATGAAGCACTTGATGATATGGTTGTTTGGCCAAATACTTCAGTGTTTATATATATATATATATATATATATATAAGCTTGAGAGTCCTATGGAGACGTTAAAGAACATGAAGGAGTGATGACCCATAACGTCCTAACCAATACGTTATTGACTTATAACATCCTCCATAACGAAACTCACATATTAGTCGTCACATCATCATATTGAGTTTGGCTTAGTGTGGAAGCAACGTTATATAGAGAGGCTTTAATTAATCGCCTACCGTACTAATTAATATTCTGTTAATTTCTTTGATTCAAACGCAAGTGATTCATATATGATGAATATATCACTATATCCAAACAAATTGAGACACCAAACTTCTTATCTAGAAAGGTTAGTTGCGCTACTAACTCATAATTATTATTCTTTCCATACCTAAACATGGGAGCTGAACAATTAACTAACTTGCATAAATTGTGACGATTAATTAAGTTAGTTATTTATAATAAAGTATGTGTTAATATTTCACTAAAATAGATACCATTTTATTCATTTGTATGGGAGCTATTCCCCGGATGGAAAATCTATTTAAATGTGCAATCGATAGATAGCAAGAATTTATGGAAAACATTATAAATTTAGAAGATAAAGCATATTGATGTATTATATTTAAGATTAAAGAAAACCACATTTTACTTAAACGAGCTAGCTCCTAAATTTAAAACCGGAGAGAGAAGCATATAAACTAGGGAAAATTACAATTAAGTCTCAATCAAGAAATATAATATATGACAAGCCTCTTCTACTTATTATTGACAAGTCCTTAAAAGGCATTGTTCCTAAGACTTGTAAAATATTATGTCATTTGTTTGGAATCTAATTGTGATTCTCCTTATATACTATATTCCTTTGGTTTTAAATATAGAACCTAGTTTGTAATGTTGCACTACAATTATGATTCAAAGAAGGTTATATGATTTATTTTTAATTTAGAAGAACTTTATGAGTTAAAAAATGAATGTAATGTTAAAATAAAATTATCCAGATAATCTATCATATTATGAAAAGATATAAAATAAAATTATTTTTTATAAAAATTTTTAATTCATATTAGTGTTGATAAAATAAATTAAACAACTTGATGTTATATTAATTGACTAAATGATATCTTGATGTTATATTAATGTATTAAATGATATCTTGATCATATTAATACAAACTTGGTGAAAAAAAACGAATTCATATTGATTGATTTAATTCATGTCACATGTTATTTATGAGTGGTTTTAGTTTTAATTTTAGTTATTTTTAATTTTAAATGTAGTAAATAATGTAAAAGGTTTAGTTATGGGTAAATTAGTAATTTTAAATTTTTATTTTGAAGTTTGGTCCTTTAAGTAATTATCATTTTAATGGTCCTTTATAATAAAGATTATTTTCTCTTGGTCATTTCTTTTAATTTTCCCTGTTTTTTATTTATATGCATAATTAAAGTGAGTGTAATAAAAAATAAATAAATATGATGTAAAAATTCAAACATTAAATTGGTAATAAATCTGTAACATATTTAAAAAGGACAACCACTTGTTTTAATTTTAATAATCTCAAATAGGATAAAGTATATTGTTTATAATCTCAAATAGATGTGTCTTATGTTTATTTTTTATATAGTTAACACATCTCATCAATATAAATTTTATCTAACAATTATTATTTTCATTCTCTCTTCTAATATCAAATCAATTATTTAGTTATCACTAACGTGAACAGTTTTATTTGAAGTACTGTTAAATACTAAATGCAATCATTTCCACTCATCCCAACAAGCATGCGTGTGTGATAATCTTTAATGGCTGGTTTTGTGGAAGAAAAGGGTTCTTTATAAATTATGTCATAGATGGTTACGTATCAATCTTTTTATTTTATTTTTGGTGAAATACGTATCAATCTTTTAGTACATAGCTTGACGTCACGTAGGATAGTGTTTGTTATTTGGAAAATTTAATCCTTAGATCCCAAATAAGTAAGTTATTTAGGAATGGTCCTATGGAGGAAAATATTTAATGAGAGGTTCAAATTGACAACATGAGATCCTTATATTGATAACACAATGCGCTATGTTGACAACACCTCATGTTGTCAATATGACCTCTCATTAAATATTTTCCTCCATGAGACCATTCCTTAAATAACTTGTTTCTTTGGGATCTAAGACTAAATTTCCCTTGTTATTTTAGGCCACTTGCTACCATATATGTAGTGGCATTCTCATTACTTTGTTTCCTATACTACTTGTTAGGGAGAATTATCCGGAGGTTCCAAGTAAGGGAATGTGTTACAAAATAGTCCCAAGATGTTGTAAATGACAAGTCGAGAAGCACAATTTACAAGTGAAGTAGCTATCATTTACAACCTCTTAGGACCATT
Source organism: Vachellia pachyceras (assembly GCA_025593235.1). Classification (NCBI taxonomy): domain Eukaryota; kingdom Viridiplantae; phylum Streptophyta; class Magnoliopsida; order Fabales; family Fabaceae; genus Vachellia; species Vachellia pachyceras. The sequence continues at coordinate 2,507 of JANTPZ010028387.1, forward strand.
TTGTAACACATTCCCTTACTTGGGACCTCTGGGTAATTCTCCCCTACTTGTTATTCCATCCACATTTCATATATATTAAATGTGAATAGTTATCTTATATGATATAAGGTGAAAATTTTTGAAGGGATACCATATTTTATATAAGGTGAAGTTTGGAATTTTTTTATTATTGAATTAGTTTTTTTAAAATTTTACACTTAATTGTATATCACTCTCATTTCTTTTTTCACTTACTACCCCCAACCACCATATTCATAAATAATGGTATTTTTAAAAAATAAATTATAGTTTTTACATATTTATTTCTTTTAACCAACTTTGTAAATGACATAACTTACTTATTTTGTTCTTATACTTTGAGTTGGATGGAGCATTTTATGTTATATTATTAAAAAACATTTAGTAGGTCAATGATTGTATATTATTATTTAGAACTAAAAAGCGGTAAAATCAAATCTCACATTAATCAGTATTTAATGAAAATTGTTCAGTAGAAGAAGAAATGGATCATTATTTATAACTTTTGATTTTTGTTGTTAATATTATTTTTTTTATAGATTTGATTTTGAGCCTAATGTTTATAAATGGACTTATTTTATTATGCTTTGAAAATGTATAGAAGTACGTCCATGTCTTATTTGAATAATGTAGAACTAATTTATAAGTAATTTATGATTAATCAATTGCATTGGGAATTGATAAGTAATTTATAGGTATTCGGTTATCAAATAATTTATAAGCAATCGTTTTATTTTTATTTTTTTTTACAACTGCACATTGCAATAACAGATTAGCCATCAACACCAATACTTTAGATATTCATAATACTTGATTATTATTTTTTTTGCCAATGAAAACACATCACGTATATTAACAAACCAAGCGTCAGGAATAACACAAACAAACAACACAACGACCAAGCAAATACATAGGGATGGAAATAGGCTAGGTCAGGCTAGATTTTGATTAAATATGTCTAAGCTTGTAATGAAAATGTTAAGCCTGAGCCTGAATGTAAGTTTTTTTTTAGGCTCAGGCCTGAAGCCTTTTTAGAGGCCTACATATATGTTTAAATGGTACGATTATCGGCCTCAAAAATAATTTCCCCAAGCTCGTTCGATGCTGCCAGCCTAACAGCCTCCAGGACGGCCAAACCCTCTGCCAGTAGACTGACTTCTTTCTCTGAGACTCTACGCCATGCTCGCAACTAAGACGTTCCCCCTCATTCATCTTCCATCCTTTGGCATCCCAGAATTCCAATGTTAACTTAGTAGCCTGTTCAATTACAAAAGACGGATTAGTCATGACATTTTCGAAGAGAAACGCATTTCTCCCCTTCCAAATTTGCCACAGAATACTAGCAATCATCGCCTTCTGCCAACAAGAGAAAGAAACATCACACAAACATCCAGCAAACCAGGAGAAAGCATCAAAAGCATCCAGATTATCAAATTTAAAAGACAAAATACTACCAAACCAAGCAGCTTTAGCCCACACACACCCAAAGAAACAATGAACCACGTCCTCTACCCCATCATTACAGATAAGATACCCATTAGAAACGCTGCAATTCCTCTTCTGTAAGTTCTTCATTGTGGGCAAACCATTCGATAACAATCTCCACACAAAGTTTTTAACCTTGTGAGGAACACGCAACTTCCACACCTCCCTCCAAACCTCCCTATGGGCATTCCTCGAAGATTTTCATTATTAGTGGAAGTGAATGATCCTTAAATTTAATGAAAAGGCAAAATATCCCTGAACTAAAAGGAAAAAGAAAATCTCCTATGATTTTTACTGGTTATTCCCTATATTTAAGTTGCAATTTTGAAGTTAATTATACAAGTATTGCATGCATATGTTAATAACTAATCAAGTATTTAAGGATCATTCACTTCCACTAATAATGAGGTCTCGTAATGAAATTTGAACTCATGTTTATTTAAGATATGAGTCGCATTCATATCAATTAGATCAATCTTTATCCGTGTTTTTATATGATTGTGTTGTGTGCATTAGGTAAGGATGTGGGTGTGTCTACCTGTCAAGTGAAGTAAGGCCCACCTAACCTTGTGCCACTCAATTTCCATGCATTAGCTAAATGCTTGCATTAGTTGGCAAAAAAAAAAACAAGAAGCTAAATGCTTGCATTAGAGAAATAGAAGTATCTTTATATTTCCGTGTATTTGATTATATTGTACAGCTTTTGCCTTCCTTCCATTAAATTTAAAACTGCGGCTTCCTGGTTAAGCACTTGGAATTGTACGACCACACACGCAAACACCGATCTAGCTGCTTAAATTCACTCACTATGTGCTTGTTTGGCAACACCGTTTCCCAAACGGTGCAGTAAGCCGAGACGAAATCATCTCGAAATCTGTAAAAATCATTTCGAAATTCATTAAAACCATCTCGAAATTCATAAAACAATCTTGAAATCCGCAAAATACCTCGAAATCTGTAAACTCATTTTTCCCTACAGACTTCCCAAACACACATTATAACAATTTTATCATCTTTCAATCAAGCAAACCAAACTTGGTAATGAGATTTAAATTATCATCTTTTTTTTTGCATTATTTAATCTTTAAGACAAGACAAAAACCGCACTTCATGTGTTTCTGTGTGTGTTACTCTTACTGATTAGTTGCTAACAAGCGTGATGGTAACATCCATCTCTAAAATATTTACAATCCATGGAAAACATAAAAGGATTATCCTTGCTTCTTTTTTTTTTTTCCCCTCTTTTGATGCTATATATTCTTGGTTTCTTTACTTGTTCTTATCCTGTAAAATAATATTTAAAAAATATATCACTGTCACAGAAATTCTATGCATACTGGTTGCTTGAAGTGAGGAAAGCTATAGTCTAAACTATTGTTTGTTCACACACCCGACAACGCTTCCAAATTGCCAATAAATTGTTTTTTTAAAAAAAAGTTGCAGTGATCGTTTATCAAAATAAAATTCGAATATATATTACTATTGACAATGAAAATGAATAAAATACTCAAGTTTTTGGTTATGGATATTATTTTTGTATCAATTAACGATTTATTTCTACTGTGTTTACTTCTTTTTTTTTTATCCCACCCCCACCCCTAACTTGAGCTAGTCTCATGCATTTATGTTATCTTTTGAGGAATCAAATAAAGTTGGATGTAATCATTTGTTTTCCCCCAATCACAAATATCTTCCTACTAGAAACAATCTTGTTCAATATACTGTCAGGTGCTAAATGTAGATATAAACCTTGATTCGTCACGTTACAAGCGAGTTTTGATACACTTCTATTAACAATAAAAAATCATATGGCCTAACCATAAGGCTGTAATATCAAGAACACCTACTGACACTTCAAAATCTCTATCAGTTCTCTTTGCATCAGTTTTTTGTTTCAGGCACGCAAGGATAAGAAAGAGGACTCTGGATACCCCTGATATAGGCAGGGGCGGACATACATGGTCCCCAGCGGGTGCAGCCGCACCTCTTGACTTCCAAAAAATTAGGTATATATTAGTACTATATGATTTATTTTGCACCCACTCGTTTGCTAATTTTGAACCCACTAAATTTTTACTTAAATTATTTTCAAAAGATATTAAGAATGAACGTAATTTATCTTCTCAACAAATATTTTGCACCCCCTAAACCAGGGTCTTGAGTCCGCCACTGGATATAGGTATAAGGGTAAGAAGAGGGAAGGAGAGGGATAAAAGGCAGAGAGAGAAACAGAAACAGAGAATTCAGAACTGGATTAATATGATTACAAACAACATATAACATAATCACCAATGGGCGCTTGGTAGAGTTGGCAAGGGCTACTACCAGTATTCCTCAGGGCGAGGGTTCGAACCCTGGGGAGTGACAGACGCGATAATTAACGCAACCTCAAAGAGGTTGTCCCATCGGTACCTCGCTACCACCGTAAAGTCTCCTCGCGGGGGGTCTGAATTAATCTAGGGTGGGCAATCAACCCAGGATACCGGATGGTTTATACCCAAAAAAAAACATATAACATAATCGGAGTCCTAGGCCCGTTTATTTATACTAGTCTTAAGCCTAACGGTCAACTCACATATCTCTAAGTCATAACTATCACAACTAACTAATACTCCCTTTTTATGTTTACATGACAGTGAACAGCAACAAGTAGTCAATTGATTCTTTGCAATTAGAAAGAGGAAATGAGGAAAAGGATTCAAATCTCTGAATAGCAGGGCCAAAACCCTTTACAGTTACAGTTACAGTAAACAAAGTCAGGAGATTCTCTACTCTACATTCATTCTCTGGTTCATATCTTTACATTTTCCTTATTGCAGCCTGTTCCACCAGAATAAACTTGTGCCTCTTCAACCTGAAAACTCTTCATATGATCTTAAGGCAAATCAATCCTACATTTATTCTGAACTTCACTTGCCATGTGGACCAGGGGACCAAAAACCCAAAAAAAAAAACAAAACAGAATACCTCACCAGACCAACTTGATATCACCCCATTTGGCAACACTTCAGGGGAGTTCAAAAGCACGTTCAACGGTATTTTTTCGTAAAATGAGATAATCTCCTTTACATATTTATCTAAGCTTACGTAAAAGCACTTCTCTACTATATTCCCAAACGGGCCCGTGCAATGACACTTTTGCTGTACCTCATAGCTCCTTTAGCCCCAACCATGCTGCAAGGAAGAAAACAAGACTTGGTCACTTTTGTGCATCCATGTAACCAACTTCACATCCAAACAGTAGCACCCAAGAACTAAAGCCTCTCATCCAATATGCCCCATCATGTTGCATTGGAAACTTTTCTTCTGCTATGCATTATTTACTCTAGATGATACAAATGTCTTAGAGCGAGAATAGTTCACATATATTCAATATGTGCAAATCAAGATAACTTCTGCACTCTAAATAACAGTAAAAGAAATTAAGTACTGAACAAAATAATATCTACAGTCAGAGAGTTCAGAAGTCATTAGGCGGTTTTGTTTGAATAATTTTGGACTTCCAAACGTGTTTTATGGGGGAAGCAATACTAGAGGATAAAAAAGAGTCATCAGATACTCTATATATGTCCATGTTCGTTCTAATTTGAACAACACTCTTACTCATTGCTATCTTCTTCACATAACCTTCAAAAAGTATTTCCTGTAAAAAAACGAGCATGTGCCATTATAATATATAATCCAGTTCAGAGGCACAGCCAGCTAGCTTCATCTGCCCATCCAGTTCAGTTAGCAGCAAGTGAACTTCATCAAAACATGGGTGAGATTTATCAAATGCTGCAAACTGATGAATTTTCTTCTTGATCTCAACCCAGCTACATCCAGGACATCTCTTTTCAATACCCAGCTCCTTCATGGTACTTCGGATTTTTGCAATCTCACTCCACCGAGTAGCTTCAGCGTACATGTTAATAAGAAGACTGTAATACCCACAATTATCTGGCTCCAGAATTGTCAGACTTTGAACTGCAATATGAGCAATTTCCAAGTTTTTGTGAAGTTTACACCCATTCAGCAAGGCGCCCCAAATAACAGAATTTGGTTCAAATCTCATGCTTCTAATAATCTCTAATGCATCTTCGAGCAAGCCAGCCTTGCTCAACAGATCGACCATGCATCCATAGTGTTCGACATGAGGGGTGATACAATAGTCCTGGATCATGCTCACAAACCTCTGCCGGCCCTCTTCCACAAATCCGGCATGGGTGCAAGCACTCAAGATACTGATAAATGTTATTGCATTAGGTTTGATTCCTTTCCTCTCCATTTTATCAAACATTCTTAAAGCTTCTTGAGCATAGCCATGTGCAGCAAGCCCTTCAATTATAGAATTCCAACAAAAGAGATTTTTGTTATGCAATTTGTAGAACACCAAAAGTGACCTATCTAAGTTCCCACATTTTGCATACATATCAATCAGAGCAGACCCCATGTAAACATCAAGATCAAATCCATTTTGCATCACGTAAAGGTGAACCTCCTTTCCTATGTCAAGTGCTCCTAGATGGGCACAGGCTGAAATGACAGTGGTCATAGTCACTTCATCAGGACTAAAACCACTATATATCATGCCATGGAATAGTGAAATTACATCAAGAAATCTTTGGTTCTGAGAATAGCAGGTCATCATGGTTGTCCATGAAATTATATCCCTGGAGGGCATTTGACTAAACAATAACTCCACAGACTCAAAATTCCGTGATTTAGTATATCCGTCAATCATGGTATTCCATGTTGCAACATTCCTTTCAGGCATCTTATCAAATAATCTCTGAGCAGAATGCATATCCTCATGGCGAATATGAGCTTTAATCATTGTTGTCCAAGCAAAAACATCTTTTTCTTGCATATCATCAAAGACCCTTATTGAGCCCTTGATGTCACCCAAAGTTGAATAAAACTCAACCAAAGCAGTCTGAATAAACACATGCAACTCAAACCCATGCTTCCAAATGTGGCCATGAATAGCTTGGCCAAAAAATGAATTTAACAATAACGTAGAAGCCTTAACTAAGGAAGAAAACGTGTAACTGGTAGGTTTCACTTGCTCTTGCAGCATGCGCTTATAACATACCAAAGCTTGCTCGGAGTAAGAGCAATGAACTGAGCCTCTAATCAGTGCATTGTAAACAAAAGTATTAGGATTTTCCATCTGATTAAAAGCAGACGTTGCAAAATCCATGCAACAAAAGATTGAACAATGACTTATGAATTGATTCATCAAGAAGCAATCTTGGTCGGCATTGGTCTTGATCATGGAAGCATAAATTGATTCAAGTGTTTTTAGTGCAGTGCTAGACTTCAGTTGGTAGAGAAATGCCTCTGATAGAGTGTGTAAGTAGTGATGTTGTAGAAGACGCTTCGAAATTGAAAATTTACATACCATCACCTCAATAAACAATGTACGCTACAGGATGAGCAAGTTCTACTTAGCCGTTAAGCACTATCTTCGTTGCCCCCAGACACCAAAGTAGCTGACACATTCTGAATATCAAATCCTGCAAAGTTACACGGGGAAATAATAAAAATATAGAGTTCATTTACCATTTTCCATTTGATATTTTCCAATGGTGAATTTTAAGAAAAAAAATGATCATGATTTAAAAAAATGCATTTGTTAGAAAAATGTTTATTTTCTGAATTACAAAATATACAAGTTTTCCCCTGTTAACCTCTTTTCTATATCTTGTTCCCCCCCTAACATAACATCTGTCTATCCAGATTACATAGAACTAAGTAAAATAAATGAAGATTGATAACCAAAAAAAATTCTTTTGAGTGGCCTTCATTTACAGGAAGCCAATTATTTTGGCAAAATCTAAATTATTTGAAGCCGTTAATTACTAGAACTCGCTTTTCTGTTATCGTGTGAAAAATAGATGATGTAAATACTCATTTTGACAATCATAAGGGGAATATTTTACTGAATCAGGGGAACCAAAACATTAAAAAAAAAATTAACTTTCACTTGCCAAAACCAATTTCACAACCTCCAATCAATTGAACCATATAACCCGCAGACATAGAACAGACGAACAATTTAAAGAGAGAAAAGATTGGATATGTTACCTGAAAATCTGAGCAAGGAACTTAGTTCATTGAGCAAGAATAAGATTGGGCTCAGAAGAGATAGCTTGATTTCGGAGAGGAGCATTCTTTTAGATGCCTCCGATTCCTTATTGTTCAACTAGGCATCACCTCCGGCTGCTGCAAATGCGAAACAAGTGAGAAATGAAGTTTAATGTACGAATAAGAGTTCTTGCTTTGGAGTTCAGGACTTCGCAAGCATTCTATATGGGGTGTTAAGAGAGAGAAACCGAGCAAGAGCGAGATATGCAGAAGAGTGGGAATGGAGAGCAGGGTGTCTCCGACAGCGAAAGCCGACGAAGAGAGATGACCCAAAGAAACAGGCTTTTCTCAAACCGGGTCTTGAGAAAATTTAATACTTCGGTCAAAGAGAAAATATAGTAGTACTAATTTTATAATAAATTTTCTTAATTGTCTGAAACGACGTCCTTCAACTTGTCGTTTTCAACCATCTCGTTGTACTTTCACTTGTCGTTGTGTTTACCGGCTTCTTCCACAGCTCTGAAGAGTTTCTTCTTTCTACTATCCACATTGCAAGTGTGCGCGACCATGCTGGGAGCCAATATAGGTGGAACAAGGTTGAATTTGAGAAGTTTGAAAGTGTTGGGATTATGGATACTACAGAGAAAGCAGAGCATAGCATCAGTGTCGTCATCATCCTCAAGAGCCAAAGCCACACTTGATATGGCGGCAAAAGATGGCGAGCTGCGAGTCTTCATTGTTGCTGGTGAGGTTTCTGGGGATTCTATTGCTTCTCGTTTCATGGCGTCTTTGAAGAATCTGTCCCCTTTTCCTGTCCGTTTTGCTGGTGTTGGAGGGTAGGCTTTTCTTCCTTCTTTAA
>JANTPZ010028388.1:0-21688 GCA_025593235.1 Vachellia pachyceras
GGGATAAATGCGTTTCATGTATTTTGCAATGGAAAATTAAATGCTCGTACCTCCCTGTAACAATCAATCCTTCAGGTTCAGGGTTCTCTATCTGTTTCATTCATGAACTCCTTGGAGTAGTATTAAATACATCCCCACTCATTTGGCATTATTATATCCTTATTCCTTCCCTTGCAAGAGGCGTGCTTGTTCTAAATGCTTCCCTGCATGCATGTTTCTAATAAAGATAGATGGTTGATCGATTCAATCACACTATATATTAAATTCTATCACCCCAGTTTCATATAGCATATATCAGAGATAGAGAGACCACAATTTTTGTGATGCACTTCCACATGCAAGATAGTATGAAGAGTTTGTGCACTCAGTGTCGAGGGGTCCACATGTTAGAGGATGTCCGTGCGTAAGTGAACTATAATTGATGCAAGAAATCTCATATCGGATAAAATTGGACTTGATAGTAGATACATGATAAAGTGAAATGGCTCGTAAACTTGAGTTTAAAGGTTGAGTTAAGGCGTGGTGTCTTCTCCGTTATCTTTGGCTCACTCAGACAGACATCGTTTGAACTCGGTATATATCTATCAGTATATAAATGACAAAGATATGTTTGTAGTGGGTCAGTAGATGATTACGTGAGTTGCTGCATTGTGGGATAACAATGGTTGTCTGTATTAAGAATTGTTTAAGTGGAAATTATATAAGGATGCATGGTGGAGGACATGTCTGGAAGAAACATGGGAAAGGGGTTGGTCAAAAGCGGGTGCTAGATTCCATTAGTGCCCTTTGGTTCAATTCTGGATTCCGTATATTTGTGTATTTCATAGGTTCGTGATTGGGAACCAAACGGCACTTAGCTTGGTTAATTAGTTGGCAACTCTAACTTTAATTTTTGCGAAAGAATCTTCCAATCCTAAAACAAATGAAAAACTACCCGACACACCCTCTCTTTCCCGCACAACAATGAGACATGTATGTCCATACACTTATGGATAGGTTCTTTCTTATTGTATTATTGTAGTTGTAACTCTAATTTAATATTCTTGTTTAGAAACACCGTTTCCCCAACGGTGTACATAAGTCGAGACAAAACCATCTCGAAATTTGTAAATACCTTCTTGAAATCTATAAAAACCATTTTAAAATCCGTAAAACCATCTTGAAATCTGCAAAATATCTAGGAATCTGTAAACTCATTTCTCCGAACGGAATTCCTAAACACACACAATATTGGCCTCATGTATTTTTTCTGAACTAGTCACCTCCCCTTATTGGTAACTTTAATTTGTCCAATTATGCCTTGTGTCAAGATCTTAGCCTCTCCAAACATTATCAAACTTCTTGACCAAAAATTTCTTCCGATGATGGATGGACTAGCTTTGAGGATCTTAGTTGGATGACTTTCTCTTCAAATATTAATATCTTTCTATGCGTTCTTTCCTTTAGTATGGGGGTGTTTGGCAAAGTGGTCAAACACCCCAAAAGTACGTTCAATAGTGTTTTTCCGCAAAACGAGACAATCTCCTCCACATATTTGTCTCGGCTTGTGTGAATAAGCCCATAAGTACTTCTCCACCGCTTTGCCAAATGGATCCTATATCCTAGGAAAGCTAGCTAAGTATTTTTTACCCACCTAGATAAGAAGACAAAAACGGGAGCTTGCTTATAACTTGATGTCTGAATCTATTATCACTCGATTCTAATTCCCAGCCAAACTTCACTGACCAAAAAAAAAATCTTAAAAAATAATCGTTCATGCTATCATGATTTTTTTCCAAGGTATATATTCTCATTACCAGAATTTAAAAGCTGTTTCTTTGTATGGATTTGGTGTTCTTAACAAGTTTTATAACAAAATGCTGCATGAGTTCGGAGAAAAGGAGGAAAAACAAAGCCGAATAACCAGTAAATTAAGTTTAGGCAGGTGGATCAATGTTCGTTAATGGGGGAATATAAATTGCATGGAGAAGAGAAAAGGAGACAAAATTATAAGAATGATCAGAAATGTAGCAGGGGTAAGCAAGGAGCTTATTCGGTATGAGTAGCCTTATAACCTGTGGCATGAAAACTCTCCAGTAAATTGCAGATTCAGTCCTATTTGCAATCTCATGCCATTACTGTCAACCTCTTAATTCAACAGATAAAAAAACAGCAGATTGTTTACCAAAAAAAAAAAGCTGATTGAGGGCAGGCAGTGGTGAGGAAGGATGACTGAAGGAGCGGAGGATTGGCTCAAAAAGGGGAGGCATATGTGCAGCATATTGCTCAGTCTTTGGTGGCCATTACTGTGGCACACACTTGACAATAGTATTCTCTCCAATTATCAAAGCACCTCAAAATAAAAAAGGAAACATTATATACTTTTTTTGTACAAAACATTATGTACATATATATATAGTAGATATTGTGAGCGCCCAAAGAGCCCTATCTTACAAATTACAAAGTGTGGCATCTCTTTCTTCTGCATTATTGAAACACGAATCATTGTCCTTTTGCTGATTGTTGTCACCCCATTTGCTGAAACCATATCAAATTATAAGGTCCAAATATTTTATTCTCAGTGAATGTGTGTGTATCTTCCATACGGTGCTCCAAATCTACTGCACCAAAAGTCGATCGGTACTTACACCCAAATTTTTCTTTGTTCGTTTGCTATTGCATGCCTCCCTGTTCTCACTTTCTTGTTTTTGTATCATCCCTGTGTAACTACTCTCTCTCTCTACCTACATATATGCATGGCAGCTATCATGGTGGGGCGAAAGAGAGAGATGGTAAATGTGGATTCATGTGCAGAATTGCTCCAATCTCAAGGGGTTCCTTATTGGTTGGATTCAATCTGCATGTCGCCCTATGTGGCTATATATATAGATATGCTTCACCATGATATATATTATAGAGCTCCATCTATATGTATGTGTATATATATGATGAGAGAGAAACAAGAGGTGCAACTCAATAAGACAGATTTTTATCCAGAGCGAGAAATAAGAAAGAGAAGAGGAATTGATTATGGTACGAGAAAGATTCGGACTCAAGGATTGGATATTGCTTAGTCCTCGCTCTTATATTGCTTGTTGTATGATGATTATACGATATGGAGGGTGATGGGAATGAAAAGGAGGATATTTATTTGATTGAGTTAATGGTTGGTTGGGGATGAATGGTTTTCAAGTTTGAAACTGAAATGGTGATTCACGAAATATTCGGTTTCCACAGAGTGACTGGGAGGACAAGACACGCAGAATGGAAACTGGCCAAGACGTTGCCATTCAACAGGCATGCAGCTCTTTCCCCCGTATAGCATTTTGACCATTGACCTTTTCCATTCTACAAATCCCACCTTTCTATATATTTGTCCACTATAGCCTACTCTGGATTAACGATGGTTGTTTGGTTTCACGGTGGGAGCTGTGTTTTTAACGTTATTTATGATTTTACGACGTAAATATGTAAAATAGATTTTATGGTAAACGTACTATTACAAGGTCATCAGCTACCGCTAAATATATGAATAAAGAATTTTTTGTCGTTGATTCAACATTCTAAGAAAAAATTCTATGCATCAGCACTTTGAGATAATTTTAATGCTTTCCCTTGTTCTCCGGGGACTGAAAAGACAGCTAAGGTTTATGTACCACCCTCGAGTATATTCAAGTAATTTTTTAAGTTGATTTCTTTTTATCATTCATCTTCCAAATTTTTTTTTTTGACATTTACCAAATTTCATCCATTATCTAATAATAGTTGTGACATCAATAAAACCTCCTTTTTGGGTTGTCTTTGATCCATGATGTCCACCGTGGAGCTAACAAAGGGCGATGACAATACCTCTGCTAACCTTTATAATCATCCTCACAACTGATCGTCTCAACAAAGATACACTCCTTCTGCATCTTGCCATCATCAAAGATGAACATGACACCATGGAAAACTTACTCTCCTTTGGCAACAATAGCTCCCTCTTTCTTCACAGTGTGCACTGCACTTTTAACCTCTTTCTTTCTATAGAGATGGAGATCGAGATTTATGGATGCTATACTTTCTCTTCAGCTTTACCATCCCGTCCACCACTAACCTTCATCCTTTGACATTAATCTGACATTTATGTTCCCCACCTCGCTACTCCGTCGGCTGCCTCGTTGTCTCACCTTGCTTGGTAGCGTGCCACACTATGTAGCGGACGTAGAGGGCGTGAAAATACGTTGGACGATTTCCGTTAGTATTGTCAAATATGCACCATTTTAAAATATTATGTACATTTTTGCACCCTCGAACACATTATGATGTCAGTTACTCCTTAACCATAACTTCGTTACTAAAATTGCACCTTTGCACCTTAATTTTTAATCACCCATCTTCCTTTTTTTTTTTGGCATCATGATGGAAACACATGAAAAATAAAAAAATATTGCAAGATAGCAGAGAGAGAAATGTACATAAAAGCATGTTTTGGAAGAGGGGAAGATTTTTGTGTTGAATGGGGGAGGATCTCATACCTTTTTTTTTTTTTGGCCAACACGAGAAATGTCATATCTGATCATAATGGAATCCCATGCATCGGATATACGAAAGTGGGGACCAAACATTAATGCTTCATTAAATGTTGAGATCATGGGGAAAACGTCTTGAGATCAAACAGCACGTAACAGCTAGCATCAGCGTCACATAAATAGACCCTCGTCTTCGTGTCTTTTGAGGGGATGATATCTGAAACAAGTAGTTGAGATAAATTTTATTTCAATTAGAATTACCAATTGTTTTGTTCTTCTTGTTATATTTGATCTACGATCTCAAACGCACATGTGCTTGTTTTGGGAAGTCATTTTTTCTAACGGACACGTTTGTTAAGATAAAAACTATATTGACATTTGTAAAAACCATCTTGAAATTTACAAAAATCATCTAGAAATCCGTAAAACCATCTCAAAATCCACAAAATGCTTCGGAATCTGTAAACTCCTTTCTCCTAACGGAATTCTCAAACACACACTACAAGTGGACAATAGAGAGAGAGAGAAGGAGAATAATTGGATCACACGAGTATGAGGAGTACTTGCCAATCGTACTCAAGGAATGGATCCTTCCTAACGCGGGATTTCTTTTTGTTCTGTGCAACAAGGATTTAAATGTTTGTTATTATACTGTATCATTGGTGTTTGTTATTATACTGTATCATTGGTGGTTCAGATTAGTAATGTAAATTAGTTTTTGTAATGTGATTTACAATCTATAAAGTAGATATGTAAAAGAAATTTTATTATTGATTCCGTTACGATACAGTAAGCATGGCCATTAAGCTCCTCATCAATATGGGTACCAAGGGTGAATTTCATGTGCAGAAAGTGCAGATTCTAGATTGGGTAGGAGCTATTTTTTTAAAGGGAAGGATGGTCTGTGAAGCAAAGGAAGAAAAATTTAACCCTGCGAGAGACATATATTATGTCCATTTGGTAAAGCGGTGGAGAAGTACTAATGAGCTTATTCACACAAGTCGAAGCAAATATGTGAAGGAGATTGTCTCTTTTTACAGAAAAACACTGTTGAACATACTTATGGGTATAATTTAAGAGTTGCCAAACAAGCACATTATATATACATATGTTAACATTGGATATGAATGAGTGAGATTTGGGTTTGGCTGGCGTAAAGAAGAAAGAATGAGAGATGAGAATGGAAAAGGGAGTAGGAAGAGTGTTACTGTTAACGGGAGATGCGATGACAGTGACTGGGGACAGACAGTTGCACCACCCGCTCCTGCCTTCTCTTCTTTTTAGGCGCCAACTTCAAAACTTTACCCGCTACCTCCCTCCCTCTCCTTAGCTATTTCAAACAGAATTATTTTTTATACAAATTTAAAACAGAATTATAATATATGTAACAAATTTTTAAAAAAAAAAATGGAGATGTAATTAGATGGGAAACGGACAAGAAACGAAAGAAGAAGGGAAAAGGGAGGGAATGTTCCCGCCATTTTGACGCACCTCACTTCCTGCTGTTCCCCATCACAACGTCTCTTTCCTTGTCTCCTTTTTTTAAAAAATAATAATAAATAAATAAATATCGTTGTTGTGAAACTTGTAAATGAAGGTGAGTGGGATGTGGTTTGGGCGGGAAATTGAATATTAAATGGGAATGGAGTGGGGTTTGGAATCCAGGGGAGGGGCAAGAGCCGGAAGCCCGCGGGATGGTAGGCAGTACCATCGTGGGCCCACACGGCCACGTCACTCTAACTGACTGCCTTTTGACGATGGCATATCCGCCTTCATCCCGTCCCTACCGCTAGCTAGCCCACCAATTCACGGGATCTCCCTGATCCCCTCCCTCGCCCCTCCCTCGCACTTTCCCTTTTCTTTTCATTTAACCTCTCATCTCTCTATCATTCCCCACATCTTTATCTTATCTTCTCGTTAAGATAACTGATCATTATTTTTTATTGCCCTCACCATAACAATACAATGCGTACCCTATGGCTATGTTTGGTTCGATGGGGGAAAAGGAGGGGATGGATAAAAGAGAAAGGGGATGGAACGGTATAAAGTTACCCTGTTTAGTTTAGTTAGAGGGGAAGGAAGGGGAATGATTTTTAATGATCTATTGTTTGGTTTAGATGGGGAAGGGAGGGAAGTTAATGACTAATTTACCATTTTACTATTATATGTTAATTTATATTTATTTACTTATACAATTTACTTAAATTAGTTTTTACTCATAAAAATTAATCCATTCTTCTATTTAATTAATTAAAATAATTATTAAGGTATGTCGCTATATATTTTACTTAAATAATTAAAAATGATTTAAATAATTTCTTTCCTTCATTCTCTGCCCACGCTGCTTACAAGTATTCCAAATAAAGTAAAATTTATTCTCAAGGAACGCTAGAAAAATGAAGACTAGAAAAACATGTTCTCTATCTACATCACTCATTCTATTCACATCCTTCCAAAAAAATCCATTTTACATCGACCGGAGAAATGAAGTGTGAGAAGTTGGACAAAGAGTATTGAAGGTATATTAGTCATGGTATTTTACATCCTTCCAAAAAAATCAATTTTGAAGGAATAGAAAATAAAGGGAGGGGAGGGATTGGGGAGCCAAAATTTGGCTTCCCTCACCTCCAATTTTTCATACCAAATAGGGGGAAAGGATCATTTTTCTTCACCTTCCATCCCTTCCCCCTAACCAAACAAAGCCTTAACAGTAAGGGTGCACTGTTCATGCGCAAGAACGGGACGAATGAGAGACATTGGGCATAGAGGGTAGGTTGGAGTGGATAGTGAGGGAGAGTGAGATCAGAGAAGCTCTTTTTCTTAACGTTACACATAAGTCAAGATAAAAATATATTAAAATACGTAAAAAAAATTTAAAATTCGTAAAATTAGTTCAAAAGTCGTAAAATTATCTTAAAATCAGTAACTCCTTTCTTCCAAGAAATTTTCAAACACATGTATTTGGCATGGTTCTTAGAGTGGAATTATGACGTGATTTTACGTTTGATTGGGAATCAATTGAAAAAATGATTTTACGAAAATCGAGGTAAATTTGAAATGTTTTTTATCTCGGATTATGTGCAATATGGAGTAAGAAGAAAATAAGTTTTTCCAAATACCCTTGTAATGCTACATACACAAACACACATTGAAAGGCAGGATCAAGTGGGCCAGTAAGTTAAGAGGAGTGGTAAGGGTTATTAGACCAAATTGGAAGGAGCCATGGGGGCTGTGTACGTGAGTGAAGGTGAGGGAAGCCTACAGACTTGTGGATGGATGGATTATTATTATTATTATTATATAATAGTGGAGCCATTAAGGATACATGCCGTGATCTGAGTTGCTGGAGTGGCAGCGCATGATACGTACAGGCGTTGGGATCGAGGACGGACGGACTGACGGACGGGTGAACCCTTTTTGACTAATTCTGTTCAAACTTCAAATCGGTCACACCCATTCTTTCAACACAAGAAACGGCAGAATTAGTGTATGGAGTGATTTATTAATTTGTTTGTAAACTAGGGTAAAATCTAAATTTTAACCTAAAATTTAGATTTTGTCTAAATATAAAAAATTTTTAAAAAGTTATTTTGATTACAAATAAATCTTTTCTTTTTTTCTTATTTTTTTATCCTTCTTTTTTTATATTTTTTTCATTTTTTCTCTTTTATTTTTTCTATTTTTTCTTTCTTCTATTTCCTCTTTTCTCTTTCCTACTTTTTATTCTTTCTCTTTCATTTTTCCTACCGACCTTTTGCCTTAGAATTGTTAAAAGCTACCGTTTGGTAAAGCGGTGGAGAAGTACTTATGGGCTTATTCACACAAGCCAAGGCAAATATGTGGAGGAGATTGTCTCGTTTTGAGGAAAAATACTGTTGAACGTTCTTATGGCTACAAGCCAAGTGTTGCCAAACAAGCACAATAACTTCCCAAACATAAATCACTTTTCGAAACCTAGATTTTGCTTCGAAATATTTAAAAGCTATTTTCCAAAATTTATTATACAAAATCTAGATTTTACCTTAAAATATGTAAAAGTTATTATAAAATAGATTTTCAAACATACCTTTAAAAAAATGGGAGTGGTTTCTCATTTATGCTGCGTGAAACGAGGATGTTTCATTGGCATGCCTCCAATGCGGGGGAAGGCGGTCACATTCATGGGGTGAGGGTGCATGGGGATACAAAGTACCTATTTACATTATTCGTTTAAACTAGTTATCTAACCTAATTTTTGATTTAATAGAAGTTTTATATTGTGTTCGTTTAAAAAAGTAGTGAGAAGTACTTTTATAATTTACGATGTACATATATAAAAAAAATTATTTCATTTTATAAAAAATATTATAGAATGTAAGTTTAGATAATTTAACTGTTCAATGGAAGAGTTCATAGTTAGGAGTAACAATGGGGGTTAAGGGTCAACTGGGGTAATGATTGTGTCTGGTTCTATGGTTAAGCCTCCTCCTACGTTCTTCAACTCCGAACCCAGTGGGGGCCACCCTCCCTTCTCATCACACACTGCTGCTTCTACGTAGGTTAGGGTTACATTCCCTCCCTCGTATTTTTCGCATATTTTAAAATTTATAAAAAATATTTTGAAATTCGTAAAAAAATTTTAATATTTGTATGATATCTCAAAATTTGTAAATACTATTCTCCCAATGAATTCTTAATGATTTTATTTTGAATTGTGTGTACCATCGGAAGGAAGTTTTTCTCACCTTGAAATCCATAGAAAACATGTACTGTTTATTAAAGATCGTTAGATACTGGCTAACACTTTCATAATTTATACTAGTGCTTTCATGCTCCTACCGTCTAAAATGTTTTTTTTTTAAATAAAGAGGGGATAGAAGAAGACCATCAAATTTATCCCAGCAGGGTTTATCAATTGAAATCTTTCAACAAATCGACAACACAAGGGCTTGTTAAAAAGAGGAGCATAGTGATGTGGTTTCATTCACATAGTCAACCTTATTGTAATTTGTTAAAAATACCTTATTGTAATTTGTCAAAAAAAACCTATGGGAGCTTAAGTAAACGCCTGAGGGTAATTGACGGCTCGTCCTGCCCAACATTGGTATGACCTAAGAGGAAAAGAGATTTCGTTCTGCCATTGGCTTGTGGGTGAGCCCAACCTCCTGCCTAAAATTTATGTATCAAAAAAAAATTGCCAAAAAAAAACTTACTGTAGCGTGTTACGTTCACCTTGATTGGTACACAATTCAGGGGACTTCTGAATACCGCACATATGCACAATCAAGGGATTTACATTTGATGAGCATCTAATGCCTCATCAGATCACAACGGTCCAAGTTCTCATTTTTATTGTTATACGATAATTATTCTAATTGGTATATAATTTAAAATAGAGATAATGTATTTTAACTGTCACTCTATTGGAAATGACATTTTCATTGTAAAAATAAAAGGGAGATTTACTGTTGAATCCCAAATAAGGGACTTATTTATCAAATAGTCCCAAATTTTAAAATATTTAAAAAATGATCCCATTGACAACACGAGGTGTTGTCAATACAGCACATGGTGTTGTTAGGGGTTGTCAAGTGACAACACCATACGCTGCATTTGGGACCATTTTTTAAATATTTTAAAATTTGGGACCATTTGCTAAATATTTTCACTATGTGGGACTTCACAGTAAATCTCCCAAAATAAAATACAGACAATCCATGTGTGATGAGCTTGGGCGCATCAGAGATGAGTACCTAACGTGGACCTGGATTTAAGGTTTCACCTGCTGTTAATATTGTAATTATGACAAACTGTAAATAGATAAAGCCTCATGTTTGTTAGTATCTATAAATAAATACACTGATATTAATTTAAAAAAAAACAGAGAGAGAGAGAGGGTAGATAATAGAAAGGTATTGAAGTCAACCTCATACTGGCAGAGGTGGACTCTAGTAGAATTTCAGGGTTATGGGATTGAGGAGAATGAGAACTGGCAGACTCCATGGGGACCATATCTAGCTATGCAGCCATTATCCCTACGTACCCAAAACCAGATCAAAATGCCTAAATTAATTCACTTGTAGAGTAAAACTTTATGCCTCTTCTTATCTCTGTTTCTCTCTATCTTTCTGTGCTTAAGTTATTTTTCAGATCGAAACTAATTTTATTTCGTGCGAATGGTCTTTAAATGTGTATTTTCGATCCATTTTTTTGCACCTCATTTTGTGTTTTAAGTTTTTGGCCCAGGGAAGGCTTCTGAACTTTGTTCTAGCTTCTCCGCTCTTTCCCCGAGTTTTTTGCCTCCCGAGTTTTTGTACTCGTCTGATCCCTCTAATCTCTCCTGCTGCTCATGTGTGCACTTCTTGCTGCTCATTTCTACAGACAAGGTAAAGCCTGAACTACTAGTTTGAAATTCCTCAAGGTGGTGTCTTTGGGTGACAAAGATGCTTTGAGTTTAGGGGTCACTAACTTTTGTTTCGTCTTGCTCTGGCTTTTGGGATTTTTTTGGTTTTTATGAATAGAATTATTCAAGTGGCAGGTGCTTACCTGAAATATGGGTATTTTACTTGTTGACATCTTTTGATGGGTGTTACTATTTTGGATTGATTGAAGAGATTGGGGATCCTAGAGGTTAAGTTCAGTTGATATGGTCCATTCTCGATTAAGCTCTTGCTTTGTTCTTGAACTTGATAGAAGTGGTCTTAAAATGCACCTGATTCTTGTTATGTTCCTGAATTCCATTTTGTTTTGGCATGAAGTTGTGTTGAAGCCGAAATGCTGAATGTATGCGAAGGCTTAGTTTATCAGTAATGCTAACTTGTATCCAATGTTGAGGATAAAAAATGAGCATATTTGATATGTATTTTTTCATAGCTGAATAGTTTTTTTCACGTTGGATTTAGTTCAAGGTCATCAACAAATACACTTATTGGACATGATTTACGTGGTTTTTGAAACAAGCTTCAGGTCAGGTCTCATACAAACCAGACACAGGTTTAAAAAAAGCCTACAACAGGCCACAGTCCAATCTTACACAAAATAATTTTACCAGTTTAGGGTGAAACCTCGCATGTTTTCACCACGATCTATCGTGTACAACTGCCTAATAACGTACATAGAGGGGCCATATATCCTTTTAAAAACAATTACATGCTTGTTTTCCAAAATTCAATGCTTATAAGGGAGCTCTCACTTGAAACGATGTATATTGCTTGAGTTAATCGGATCACTGTGAGAGGAAGATATGTCCTACAAATTAAGTTGCCGTGTCTTTTCAACTTAACCTTTCAACGAGTTGATATTTTTTTTGGAAATTAAGTTTACAGCATGACCAAGGTTATTTCCAAACCACTAATCGTGAGTCAGGATTAGTGGTAGAAATTTTTTTTAGTGTGAGTTACAGCAAACGAGGTTAATATTGAAAGAAGTTTTATTTCGACTTAGGTGAACATAACTTCCTAATAACATTGTAACTGTTTTTAGAGTGTTTGAGCTACTCAAACGCACTTTTAACAATTTTTTTTTAAATTGAGATAATCTTCTTCACATATTTACCTCGTAAGCTATAAAAAATTTATCCACCACATTCTTAAACGGACGTATTGTGGACAAGCCCCAACTCATCGAATAGAAGTAAAAGAAAGAGAGAGGAATGACTGCTCAAAATTTCATGAGCAGAGTGGCTTGAACCTTTAAGAACATATCTCACCTCAAACACTTTTATATGCAAATTATAAAGGTTGATGTGTGTGAAAATAAAATAGTTAAATTTCATATAAATTCGATAAATTACATTGATCCGTTGGTTAATGCTGTATTTGCATTCTTGGGTTGCCCAACCACCCAATTAACCGTATGGTTGTCTAATTGGGATTATAGATACTCGATTAAGATATAATCAAATCATGAGGTAAACTGGCATGATATATAAATTGGTGCCAACGATTGCTTTGAAGGGAAAGGATGAAAGATAAGCACATCAGAGTGGATTTGTTTGCAATTATGTTATAAAAATACGATTAAGTAACATAAAATAAAATTCATTTCATATAATTACGTTACAAATAATAGTTTATAAGGTTAATTTAGACGGAAAAGTATATATATTTTAATATTACTGGATCCCATTATACACCGGTCACTATTTTTAATCATGCTACAACATTTCATTGTTCTCATCATATAATCTCCAAACATATTCTCACAGAAACCAATTTTGCAAATTTTACAAGCAAACAAAAAAACACAAATATGAAATATCATAATCATCATGAATCATTATTAACAGTGCAGGAAACAAAACAAAACTCCAATAATTCCAAGTCAATAATACGCCATATCCTCAATTTTACTAGCAGCAAAAAAGAGGCAATTTTTTTTACCTAATCAATTAATGGCTAATCTGAACACTAGTGAAATAGTAGTAATTTATTGGAATGATGTGAGGAAGAAGAGCTTGTTCGTTTCTTTCACTCCATCTAACTTAAATTTAGTTTCTAGACTTAAATTTTACCTCAAAATTTAGATTTTATTTAAATAGTCATATTTTTTAAAAAAGTTATTTTGGATACTAAACTTCTGTTTAAAACTTAGGTTTTGAAAAAGCTATTTATTGTCAAATCACACTTTATCTTTTAATAAATTTTCTCTTTACTACTTTTTCTTTATTTGAGTTTGTTTAGAAACATTTAACTCTCACCCAAAAGTACGTTCAACAGTATTTTTTTCGTAAAACGAGATAATCTACTTTATATATTTACCTCGACTTGCGTAAAAGCACTTCTCTACTAAATGAGCCCTTTCTCTTGCATCTTTCTCACCTACTTTTTGCCTCGAAATCCGTAAAAGCCAAAACTTTCTAAATACAATTACTTTTTTAAAACATAATTTTTACTTCAGAAACCGTAAAAGTTATTCTAAACAAGATTTCCAAATGTTACAGCGGCAGCAAGCTCTTTTTACTTTGGGGTGTACGACAAAGGTTCTGAATACCCAAAAAACACGTTTAACAATTTTTTTCGTAAAACGAGATAATATAATTCATATATTTATCTCGTAAATGTTAAAAGAACTCCTCCACCATTTTTCTTGGTTAGAAAATATCAACGTGAGTATAAGCTACAGACGTAAATCAAATCAATTTTGTTTAAAAAAAATGATGGGAGTGGGGAATCGTTCGAACAAGAGTCAGAAGAAGCTTCAAAATTTAAACTGGAAAAAAAAAGTCGATATGGCCAAACTGGGGAATCAGTGGGTGAGACAAGAGATGGGAATAAGGTTTGAAAAGAGGCAAGTGAATAGTGGGGGAATGATAGGATACTAATTGCACCATTATCTGCACAAGAAATAAGAAGAAACAGTTTGAAAATTAAAATTCAAAAATTTGAAAAAGAGGAGGAAGCAAGTAGGGGTGTGGAAGCTGTAGAATCACACATCCCCATGTTTTGCCAGTTATAAATCATACTTTAATGGTTAAGCTTTCTAATTAATCAAAATTAATTAGCGGCAGATTGGACAGATGGCAGGTGGGTTATGTACATTTTACAAGGACAAATGTCTCCAACCACTGGGCCCCACCCTCCCCCTCTCGTATTCTTGAACTGTCTAAGAGGGACCCTTAAACCTTAATAAAGGCAGCCTGTCCTCAACATTCTATACTTCAACTCTTACCCCCTCATCCTCACTCTCTCTCTATCTGCTTCGTTATCTTTTCCCCTTTCCCTTCTTTAGTCTAATTTTTCTCTTCTCGGGCCTGTCAAATCCAGCAAACCCAGCTGGGTCACTATTACTTCCTATTCATCCTCTCCGCAACTGAGCATGGCGATGGCTAAAGCAGTGAATGATGCTGAGTTATGGCTTCCCTCTCAGTTCCTCACCAACGCCGACATCCTCGGCGGCAAGGAGAACGACAGGAATCGTGTCAACGCTGACTTGGATGCTTCTTTCGGCTTTCCGTCGGAGTTCCCTTACGAGCTTTACTCGTTCGGAATCTCTGGCTCGGCTCTGAGTTCTCCGGTGGAGTCGGTGGCTGGTTCGACGGAGACTGACAGCAGCGGTAGCGACGTCGACGAGGACTTTTTTGCTGCCTTGACTCGTCGCCTGAGTCAGTCATCGCTCTACGAAACTCCAAAGCTCACTGTCCCCACTTGCTGCGATAGGGACAAAACTGAGGTAAGCCTTTGGAGGATTTCTCCGAAATTTCAAATTTCATTTTCGAACTAGCTTTCCTTTTAGGCACTGATTCGGGTCGGGTCGGGTCGCTTCGTTAGGTTCAGAAAACTCGCGGCTTAGCCCGGTCGCCTCAGTCGACTTTCAGCGGAATCGGAAGCTGGTCCGGTAGCAGTGCTGCCTCTGGCGACAGAAGCCCTAGTATGGGTTCTCAGGTTCCATCCCCACCAACGACGCCGTTTTCTGCAAAGGACGACCTCGCTTGGGATGTCATCTACGCCGCTGCTGGACAAGTTGCCCGGCTTAAGATGAACAACGAAGCGTCTCAGTATGATTTCCATAATGGCGCGTTTCTCGGCGCCCCTCGACCTGCAATTCCGAAGACCCAAGCACCATCATCAGTATACTCGAACCAGAGCTACCTTCAGGTGAGATTTAACAGATTAGATATGCTATTCAGAAATTAGGAAGATTTCAAACGCTTGTTCTCTTCTTTCGAGGGCATAGTCTCAAGGGTTGTGTTTTCTTTTGAAGGCTCAGGCACAACAGGCGAGGCAGCAACAGTGCGCTTCTGTATGGGGAAGGCAAGCTAAAGCTGACTGGTTGGCTCAGCAGCTGCAGAAAATGAACAACAGAGCGGTGCGCAATGTTGGGTATGAGAGTGTTAAATGTGGGCGTCCCATGTCTCTTTCCCAGTCGACCTGGTCTCCTCTGCAAGTTCAGTCCCACAATCTTCAGCAGACTCAGCTCAATGGATCTGGATCAAGAGCCACCGTGAACGCCGGATCTGTTGCCAGAAGGGGATGTGGTGGAACAGGGGTTTTCCTCCCACGCCACTATGGAAACCCTCCAGAGTCTCGCAAGAAAACAAGTAACCGCTTTCTCTGTAATTTTTTATTGTTCATTGTGTTTCTGATTAGACTGTTAAGTAAACCTCTGACATGCAATATGTTTTTGCCGGTCAGGTTGTGCGCCTGTCCTGCTTCCGTCTAAGGTTGCTCATGCTCGGAACTTTAAGATCGATGACCTGAATGCAGCTAATCAAACACCCCTCTCTGGTGCATTGGCCACAGAGTATGGTGAGTTTGATTGCTCTTTTCACCCATGTGAATCCCTCCAAAGAACAAGTAAATTTCATAGGTAAAACTGGTTTCACTGATGGATTTTGTGTTATGGTTTTTGATGTTGCAGATGCTTTAATGGCTCGAAGAAATGCTCTGTTCATGCAGCAGCAGAGACTAAGTGTTCGAGGAGAGGATTCAGTGAACCACGACCTACGCTTGCCGCAGGACTGGATATACTGACTGAAGCAAGATAATTCAAATTTCTGCAAGTAAACTAGGGGAAGGGCAATAGGTTATTATTATAATGAAGTAGCGAAGATATGGTATTTTGGTTAATATTTTTGCATAGGGATGAAGAATGCAGATATTCAAGGATGTTGTGGTAGCTTTTAGGTGCAATAAAGCAGCAAATATCTATTTTTTGGGATAAGATTGCAGGTCTTAGGATGTGGCTTTTGCTTGCCCAAACAGTGTAGAAGAATTAGGAGTTTAGGTTTTTGTTTGTGTCATTTTGGTTTTAATAAGCTTAAAGCTTATGCCGTCTTCCTCCTCCTCCCTGCACTTTTGGGGGGAGGGTTATGGGAATGAAGGAAGAAGAAATGTGAGAAGGATAGAAGTGTGAAACAAGATAGTTGATGCCAGACAGAGATTGGAGGTTTTTACGTTGAACTCGTAAAAATCCCTGGCTGGTGAAGAAAGTATGTAATAACTTGTACTGCTAAGTAATAATAATATTAATATTTAGTTATTATTGCTTCATGTGTTGCTTTTGTTTATGATGGCTGTTAATGAAATGGAATCATGATAAAAGATTTTGAAATAAAAAAAGAGGGAGATTCAATTTTAGAGGGAGGGAGAATCAGAGGGGAAAAGGACAGGGTTGTTTGTGTTTGAAGGAAACTGGATTGGGGGTATTCTGGTCCACTCAGCGGGGGGGTGATTCTTCCTCAAAAGCGGCAAAATTTCTCACTTTAATTATTTGTATATTTATTTATGCTAATGTCGTGACATGGAAACTACTACAGAAGTGGGAAAAGACTCTGCAAGATGGAGACATTTTTAAATGTAGTATTTTTCACTGTTTATGAGAGGGATGGGCAACATTTAATACACATATTGGACCCGTTGTATCATAGTTGCAATCTCATTTCCATTATTGGGTTTGTTAGGAACATTTTCAAAATTTAGATGAATACTCTTCACATATTTATTTCGATTTTCTTCACTTATTTACCTAATTAAGTTAAAAGTATTTTTTGTGTTTTACGTTTTGATAAATAGGTGCATGACGATGGCACTTTGTTTCGCATGGGTTCTCAAGAAGGAAGTGACTTTGGAGACATGAACTTCGCCACAGGCGTGGTACCCCAAGTCCCTAGGTTTTGGGTTTTGAGTTGAGAGGGGGGATTAGTTTTCTTTTTAATGGAAAATTTAGGATTTCACCTCGGTATCCTACACCTAATTGGGTGCAGACCAATTCCTAAGGATCGAGCTCAAGATCTGACGGGTACACGACGTCTTACCTTCTCCTTATCCATTAGTCGGACCAGCCCCCTGGGTAGAGGGCGGATTAGTTTAATTTTGAAAGGAGGGAAAGGAAAAACAAAAAGGTCAAGTGAACACTTCAATTTTTAAAGGTGTGTTTGGATAGCCCGTTGGAAGAACGAACACAAATTCCGAGGTAAATATGTAAGATGAATTTTGTCTCAGTAAGTGCATGAATGACTTGTTGGACTAATCAAACAGAGCTTAAATTAATTTTCAAATTATGTGTTACCAGCCTAGTTTGTGCCTCAAATGGACCAACTGATTTGATTTATTATCAATAATTAAAAACCTGTGATACTTTTTCCTAAGGGTATTTTCAAGTCGGAAACAATATTGTTCAAAACGCGGTCAAACATTAGATGTGTGTATATCTTGTAACATGATGAATTAAGATTTAAAATTCTGATGAGAAAATAACTCACTTATTGTTTATGGATGAGTGTGTTGGATTCGACTCTTTAAATAATATTTAGCGTTTAAATTAAATCATTGGGATTTGTTCATAGTGTTTAATTTTATTTTTTTGGGTGGGATATGTTGAAAGGGGGAAGTAGGGGAACTTAATTAACCCAATGAATGAAGTTGGTCACATCACACTATCTTATTGAAATGGGTGAAGAATTAAGTGGAGTCTCCTTGTTAGTTTAATCAAGGAGAAGGTCATAACCCATAGTAAAATTAATTACATGAGTTAGGTTAACTCACTAAACCAACTCTATTTTAAAATCTTCAATCACAAGGTTACATGAATCTCACTTTAAAGTTGACAGTAGTAAAGAGTACATAATAGGCACGCGTTCAAAAAAAAAAAAATGTTTGATACGGCAACGTTTGGTCCCTAACATGCTATAAAATCTCGCGATGGAGGTTATAAATTTGATATGAAATGGGGCTTGCATGTCTGACTTTGACTAAGTCAAATTGTAGATTTTTTTTTGTTTAATTTTCTGCAATTAAAATTTTTGAATGATTTGGGTCATGTGATATGTCGCTGCCCCTTCACGTATCCACATATATTATAACTCCTTTCTACTCACACTACACTCTGCCACTCTTTTTTTTCCAATATAAAAAATATAAATGACCAATTGACCCTCGAATCCCATATCAGTCTTGACACTAGGCTTGTTTGGAACACCATTTCCAAACAGTACACCAAAGTCGAAATAAAATCATCTCAAAATCTATAAAAATAATCTTAAAATTTCTAAAAAATCATCTTGAAATCCGTAAAATATCTCGAAATTTGTAAATTTCTTTCTCCCTACGGAATTTCCAAACACACCCGGTTTGAAAATTCCGTTGGCAAAAAGGAGTTTACAGATTCCGATGTATTTTGCGGATTTCAAAATCATTTTACGAATTTTAAGATGATTTTTATGTATTCTAAGATGATTTTTATATATTTTAAAATGGTTTTATCTCAACTTTAGTGTAGCGTTGAAAAACGATTTTCCCAAACAATAGGTTGCTTCTTTTTTCAATAAGTTGGTATGAATAGTCAAGGATTTTGAGAAAAATACATACATCGCCAGTTGTGTCTATCACTTCGATTAGTGTGCCTTCCCCTTAGATTTGTCATTAAATCAAATCATATGCTATTTAACAACCATGGTTTCAGTAGTTAGATTTATTTTCACAATTTTCTAATTTTAATCGTATTTAAGAGGATAGAGAAATACATGTTAGAGTTTAAGTTTTCTAGTAAACTGTATGGTGATAATATTTATTGGCAGTTTACGGACAGGGACAGCACATAAAGTTATTTATACAACGGACTAAGAAATTCTTAGGAAGAAGCATTATATTTAAGACTATCACAGAGTATAGATTGGCATACTATTAGAAGATTCATTTGATCTACAACATAATTAATGTTTAAATATGATTTTTTTTTTGCATTCAACACTTTCAATCCACATTTTGGGTTGTAGATTTTTTTACTTGGACAAAACTTCAATTTTGAAACCAAATCTAAATTCTAGAATTGGTTGCCAAACAAACCTTTAAAGCTCTTAAAGCTTTTTGTTACAAAACTTAGATTTGACCTTTAAATATAAGTTTTGTCCAAGTACTCATTTTTTTTTAAATTTAAGTTTTAAAAAATCTATTTTCTTATCAAACACATTTTCTCGTAACAAAGTTTCTCCTTCATTTGTCTTTATTTCTTTCTTCCTTCGTACTTACATTTTTGTCCCAAATTTTGTAAAAGTTAATAATTTTTTAAACACAATAATCTTTTAAAACCTAGTTTTTATCTCAGAATCTGTAAAAAAATATTCCTCCAAAATCTATTCTTCAAAATTTATTCTTTAACTTAAACTCCATAAAAGTTGCTTGTAGACGAAATTTCAAACGGGATCGAGGTGGCTGCTTAACACCAATTTGGATGGCATTTAATGGTAGGAAATACTAATGAAAAGAGGGGTAATTATGAGAATTGATGGAGAAGCGTATGTGCAAACAGGAAAAAGGGAAGGATTGGGAGTGGAGTACAGCTAACAAAGTGAAGACTGATGGGTTGCCTTGTACGGTCACGCCTGCTCATTTTTATTTCCACATAAGCCTCTTTCCTTCCCATTACTCTCTCTCTCTCTCTCTCTCTCACAAGCATTTTGACTCATTTTATGATCCTGTCCTGTTCTCGCTCACCTTCAGTTCTCCAAAATGGCAAAAGAAAGACAAAACAGAGAGAAAGAGAGAATGAACAAGGAGGTGGCTTTTCTTTTCAGCATCCTAAGAACATTCTCATTGGCTCACAGTTAAGGATCTGTCTTCCCACTGTTCCATTTTGACCATCTTTCTTGATTGCTTTTTAGCCTTCTTCATTCGTTTCTTCTGTGTCCATGTCACATTTGAATCCAAACAATTATGTAACAAGGAATACTACTAATGAGTTTTCGAAAAAAATTAAATTGAAAACGGTAGAGCATGTGTTTCCTTGGGGTCATCATTTTTAATAATTGGACCTTGGCCAGGCATGGCTATGGCCATATGTAATGAATAAAGAGCCTCTTTTAAAGGAATTCACAATTTTTTATTTGAGGAAAAAAACTGTGTGGATGTGACTTTGCTGGCAGGATTGCCAACAAAGTCACCAAAAATAATTGAAAGTAACGTTTTAAGTAAATATGGAAGGTCACGCACCAAGTTGTGATCATATTGTGTGCACTACGGGATATCCATTTTCTAAAATAAATTTGATGACAACCCAACTTAGTATTTTTATCCATATTTTATCAAATACTATAATTTTTCAATTAAGAATTCGGTGTTACGTAACACAATCAAATACCCCTTACTTTTACGTTATGTGCCACAAAATTCTCTCTTTCTCATAAGTTAAAAGTTAACCATCCTAACTATATTTTTATATTTTTTTATCATGACATTTTTTAAGTTTAAATAAAAATATGCAAAAGAATAATTTCATATAAACTATCTCCAAAAAGTGACAACACGCTGCATAAACAATGAAATTCGTTGCCAGTAAAGCCTTCCCTTGAACAACTCATCGAATCAGCGATACAGCCAATATATTAAGAAGATAATGAATTTTTTCTTTAGTTTTTTTTTAAAAAAAAGTGTTAATGAGTTGGAATTTTGATGATGATGTGAAGGGTGGGCTGTCACCAACTTTATTAAGGTTACTGTGGCCCATATCCATAGCCGTCAATCACGTTCCCGATGGACCCAACCGAATCCGCGAACCCGGTCCATTCACTTTATTCTCAATTATGAGTATGCAAATATCATCACAGGCGTATATAAGATAGCCCCCTCGTGAATGGGGCATGAGGTCATTATCTAGAGGGTGTAATCGCTTTATCTTTTCTAGGACTATCAAACATTAAATGTAAACATATAAGTTTACTTCATTATGTTGTGATTGAGAGGAGTTGATCCCTTCCTCTAGAGCAAAATCTCGTTGTTGGCCGTAATCGCATATGGAAACGGAACTTGACTTAAATGGGTTGTTGGAAGCATGATTATGTGCATATTTGGGAAGAACTTCTTTTCAACGATACACGTAAATCAAAATAAAATCATCTCGATATTTGTAAAAATATCTCGAAATCCGTAAACTCCTTTCTCTTAACGGATTTTCAAATACGCCCTATAATATAAATTGCAGCCAGATAATTCCGTGCTATGATGAATCCCTGCAAGAGCATGTTCTTTTTCAAGTGAGTTAGGGCTGATTTGGATGCTAGGTTTGAAACCTAGGTTTCACAGATTCTGAGGTAAAACCTAGGTTTTGAAATGTGATTTATGTTTGGGAAGTTATAGCTTTTACAGATTTCGAGGTAGAAAAGTAAGAAAAAGTGGGTATGAAAGAGGAAAGTAAGAAAGAGAAAGAGAGAAAAAGTAAGAAAGAGGAAAGTAAGAAAGAGTAGTAAAAAGAGAGTATGAAAGAGAAAACCTAGGTTTCAAACCTAG
>JANTPZ010028389.1:0-13675 GCA_025593235.1 Vachellia pachyceras
AAAAAAAATATGATTGTGAATGATCCACAGAACGTGGTTGGCATTATTGAATTTGTGTGAGTAGTTGGTAGCTTTATTAGCAAATCAGAGATGCTGGGTAAATTGATGACATTTTGTATCTTGGGAATTTGGGTATTTTATTTAGCACATTGCTTAGCTTTCTCTCCTGCTCGTCTGTCTAGCCATCAATGTCTGTTTTCTTTTTTACTCAAAACAATATTCATCGAATCCGTTTGAAAGGCGGTAGAGAAGTACTTTTACGCAAGTCGAGGTAAATATGTGGAGGAGATTGCCTCGTTTTATGAAAAACACTGTTAAACGTACTTTTTAGTGAGAGTCAAGTCCAAACAAGCACAATTATCTCCTTTGACTCATTACATGATGATTTGTGGGAGTGTTGTGTGCCCCGTCATGTCTCGTAAACACCCTTAGTTAGGAGAAACTAAGCATTTCTACTATATCAATTAAAATTTATTTGAATGGATTTTTTTCCAATCATTGGAAAAAAAATAAGATGTTCGTATCTTCATAATTACTTGACTATTCCTTTTTCATCAAGACGGGGTCATGTGCGTTACGCAGAAACCAAAAATAAGCTGCATTATTAATAACTTGGACCCGACCTTATTTATAGATATAATGAAATGACTATTTACATATTCATTATTATATTGTTAATAACTAGTTAAATTTATAAATATATATGTCATGGTTAAATTAGGAAACTAGAAATTGATATCAGTGTCCATTCCAGTAGCCAAAGATGGACCTACTACTAATATAAACTCTTTAATGGTGCACAATTTGTGCAATCCATTTGTTTAATGATATATTCAATGATAGGGAATGATACGTAAGTTGCTTTTCTCTTTCTAATTGTAAAAAAATTAATATTTCAATATATGGTACAAATAAATCTAAGTATGCATAAAACAAGAATGATGGAACTCAGTTTCATAGGCTTTGTAAAACACTAGAAACGGCGCTTAGTTCAAATAAATTCAACAAAATTTAAACATTTTATATGCTCTTTTTTTTAAAAAAAATTATACTGGAAAAATTGGTGAAAAATCTCTATTTGAACATCTTATTGCCGATAAAGTTGTGAATTAGATACCAATATTTTTTATACAAAAACCTGTAAAGTATTTATAACCAATGAAATGTTTAAATAAGAAATTTCATCAATTTATATAATTTAAGTTTTATTTAATTTAGACATTCTAAGCAGTTTTTAAACATAAGATGTACTTCATTTTTCATTGGACAATACATACATGTATATAATATCGATTGAAAGCTACATTATTCCTCGGCAAAAAAAAAACAAAAGAAAGCTACATTATTCGTGAAGTCATAGGTAAGTAATACAGATCATCTAAACAATAATGCAAAGAATGACTGAAAATATTGTTATATACAGGAATCAAAACGCTTAAGGTAATTTTTTTGGTTAAAACCACATTATGATGATTTTAATACTGTTGATATAGTCTCACCTTTGTATTATATGCACTTTTAATCCTTATTACTTGATCAATACTGCAATGAAATCATTTAAGTATAATTATATGATAGAATCCATTTAGAGTATCACACTTTGACCATATGTAATTATTAATGAAGATCCCATCATACATTAATAATTTTGGTTGTTATGATAATGACCCAAATTTGCAGGACATTTAAGGTCCATCACCAAGCTGAATTCAGCCGCTAATTAAACCTTTTTTTCTATTAATTAAAGTTAAGAACACCCTTTTAAAAGGGAAAACAAATTCAAGGACCTGAATTCTTTGTATTGATTTTAGAAAATATATGATTTACTTATTTATTTATTCGTTGATAATCTGATATAATAATCTCATTCATTGAAAATGATTGTTTCAAACATCTAAATGTTGATTCTAATGGACAAACACAAAAGGACCATATATATGATCATAAAGTTGCATAAAAAACAAATTGCATTGAGGTTGGTCTCGTCAAATTGCCATTTTATTGTGTGAAATACGAATAGTCAATAAAAATTGTTTTGCCAATTAAGAATGTGTCTCATATTTATAAGAACCTGAGTTAATCCTATTATCACCAATGTTCAAATTCTTACCTGGTAGTTACCCACGTTCAATGTTTGATTGTGTTTTGATATAATTGTTTTCAATACGTTGTTGTCAAACTCGTGAGCTAACTCTTCAAAGCTACTGTTTTTACCTTTTTATCTTAATAAATCATGCTAGCTCATGATCATTCTTAAACTTCTGTTAACTACAAATTTAGTTGAACTCATGAGTTCACTCATTGAGTTTACATTTTTTTAGCTCACAAGATTGTGTCAACTTGCTCTTAAACTTATGATAATTCTTTTGAATTTGATTAGGATTTTTGCCTTCATGTGTGAATTTCATATATATTTTTTTATTAAGTATGGTGAAATATATTTAATTTAAAATTTAAAAAAATACAAAAAGGAGGAGGAAGCTGATGGATCGACTACATAAATGAAGAGGAAGCTTTTATGTTTGTTAATGAATCGTGGGACTTAGCATACCAAAATTTGGGATTGAGTCGTCACCAAAATTTTAATAGACGGCAATTTTGGAAACCTATTCTTACAAAAAAATTGTCTCTTCAACCAACGTTGTCTTCCATTTCCTTAAAAAGAGAAAAATATAATAAAAAATGAAAAATAAGAGAGAGAGAGAGAGATAATATAAAGAGGAAAATATGTTAAGAGAAATATAAAATGAAAAAACTAAAAAAATAAAAGAGAAGAAAGTAGGGGAATAAAAATAAAAAACGAAAATTAAAAAGAAATGAAAAAAACGTTTATGAGGTAATGAAAAAACGTTTATAAGGTTGAACCTGACCTAATGAAAACCTATAACCTACGTAATACGTAGAAGGATCAAAATCCCGGGTAAAAATACGTGTCATTATGTTAGTGTTTTTTAAAAACAAGAATTTATTTAATTCACTTAAAAGGTATTTTCCTATTGATTGTATTTTTATTTTAAAAAGAAAACTCTTAAAATTTATTTCTTAAATGAAAGGGGAATTTCTAAAAAAAACGGTTATACTTCCTGAAGATGTTCCTATAACCTCACGTGAAAGTATAATCGGTTCTACTGAAGAGTAGTACTGGGAATACAGGCTAGCCCGTTCGGGCTGATGGGCTGGGCGGGCCAGCCTGCCAAATAACGGGTTGGGATTTCCCAACCCGCAGCCCGCCAGCTTTTTTTTATAAAAAATAAATTCTTTTCTTTTTTTACCCAATTTTTTCTATAAGATTGTATATTTTATAATATTCTCTTTCGAATTCTATGAATAAATATTCAATAATTTCTTTAAAATAGAATTTAATATTACTTTTTTCTTTGTAAAAAATATTGGGATGAAAAGAAAGTAAAAAAATACATAAAATCTATATTTTTCAAAAATAAAAAAGCAAATGCAAAACTAACCGGAAAAAAAAAGTTATCTAGCTAGATAGGGTTGGCTACATAAATTGCACATTGCTATTATGCTCTGTCAATGGCTACATAAATTGCATGTTTGAAAAAATGTTTGAGGTCACCTAAAACCCTGATTTTGAAGCCCAAATTGTGTTTTCTTCAAAGTTGTTACCAAGCAGCACAATTTCCAAAGCCACATTTAGGAACTTTAAAACCACGGGGCCAATTTTCTTCCAAGCCACATTTAAGCAACATATCCTTGCTTTTGGCCAACTTCAATTTGCCTAAAACCAAGTCTGCATAGTCAGTTCCATCCAAACCACAAATTTCGCAAATGCAAAACTAACCGGAAAAAAAATTATCCAACTAGATAGGGTTGGCTACATAAATTGCACATTGCTATTATGCTCTGTCAATGGCCAAATCTTTGGAAAGATTGTTAAACAATTGAGGGCATAAAGATTATCTCTGATATAGTCTAATTCTTATAGAGAAGTCTTTTGTCTCATATCCAGGCATTCTAACACTTGGTGTTCTCCCCTTGTACATGTTCTGTATAACTTTGATATGTGCTACATGCGCACCTTTTCTTTCCATCAAATGCAAAACCAAACAGATCCATGATTCTTCTTGTTTATTGTCTAGTATGGCTTCTAGTATCGATCATTCAACATTGATTCAGTAGCACCGTGAAGTGTAGCCTAACTATAGCCTTTGCTTCCAATATTTGTTAGCTTTGGGTGCAGAAGTTGATAGTTTTAGCAATGCGATTAAACCTTTGGATGGTTCCCATGAAAGTATTATCAAGTTGAATCCTTAATATTGCAGGATTTCTTGAGGCGTGAAGTCAGCAGAAACCGCATTGGTGTTCCATTTATGTATGTATTCCTGGTTGGCATTATTGGCATCATTTTGGGATACCTTTTGAAGAGGACATGACCAAGTCCTCATAAGCTTGATGTGTCAATACCGTTCATGATATATGATTTCTTTTTATATCTTTCATATTTTATGTTGATAAATACTGATATATTGATTTAGTCTTCGGTCCCAAATATAATGAACCTTGATTTTTCTGAAATATATTTAGTCATTTGAATCGAAGATTATCTCCTTGTCTCCTGGATGAAAATTTTCTGTGTCTGAATTTGAAAGAGGACATTGGGACTCAAGATCACCCTTGGAATGCCTTGATCCCATGACTTCCTTATTTTGTTAAATATTAAACGTATTTCTGTATACGGAAATTTAAACGTAG
The DNA here is from genome assembly GCA_025593235.1 of Vachellia pachyceras. Lineage (NCBI taxonomy): Eukaryota > Viridiplantae > Streptophyta > Magnoliopsida > Fabales > Fabaceae > Vachellia > Vachellia pachyceras. Next base: position 4,714 of record JANTPZ010028389.1, read on the forward strand.
GTTCGTCATGTGAGCGGGGGGCTTCTCTCCCTGCCTCATCCTATAACTTACTGTATTTTCTTCTTCAAAACTCCATTGGTCTTTCACTCTTCAGATTATGATTGAAATGACTATTTTCATATTAATAACTAGGACCCGACCTGATTTATAGATATAATTGAAATGACTATTTTCATATTCATTAATATATTGTTAATAAGTAGTTGAAATTATAAATATATTTGTCATGATTAAATTAGTAAACTAGAAATTGACATCCCTGTCATAGGTACATTATTCATGCAGTCATGGGTAAGTAATACAGATCATCTAAACGATCATGCAAAGAATGACTGAAAATATTGTTATATATGGGAATCAAAACGCTTATGGTAATTTTAATACTGTTGATATAGTCTCAACTTTGTATTATGTGCACTTTTAAAAACGCTTCATACATATTAATCGCATACGTATTAATCAAAGAGATGAAAAAATAGAGATGAAAGAATGATGTACATCTTGCCTTCTTCAACTTTCTCCAACTTTTCATAGGAAACAAGTAGGGTTTCCAAACATTTTTTATTTTCATTTTTCATTTTTTTCATAAGTTTTTTCAGACATCAAAATTACTTAATGTGAATCAAAAGAGGTGGTCAAGTATTGGGGAAGTAACCGCGATGAGCGAACGCGAGAGAGAAAGGAGCTGCGAGCGCGAGAGCCCAACACCGTCGTCGGAAGAGGAAGATGCCCTAGATCGGAGCAGAAAGAAAGTGCGCACGGGAGAAGGAGTTCAGATCAGTGGTAGGCCGGTGATCCCAAGAGCGGAAGACTGGATGACGGAGGATGGATGTACTGAGGAGGTAGGAGGTCCAAGGAAATCGTATAGGGATGCTTGTTCTAAGGGTTCTTATACTGAAATGGATGATGAGGAGGAGGACGGTTGGTGGTTCAGAGATGGATGGAAGGACAGAGTTCAGGTGTTAATAGATAACGGCATCCCTGATATCATTGTGAAACCTGAGTTCCAACAGAGACTTGCGCACAGATGGGAATCCACTTTGATTGTCAGGCTGTTGGGACGCATGATAAGGGAGGATATTTTGCTGAACAAACTGCAGCTGTTATGGGGTCATAAAGGAGACATAGAAGTTGTTGAAATCGGATCTGGTTACTTCTTTGTTATCTGCATGAATAGGGATGTTTATGAGTATGCTATGTTGGAGGGACCTTGGTTGATTCAGGAGCATTATCTTTCGATTCAGCCTTGGAAACAAGACTTTGATCCAGATGAAGAACATGTTGCAACGATTGCCGCTTGGGTTCGTATACCTAAATTCCCATTGGATTATTATGATAAAGGCATTCTATATGTTGTCGGAAACCAGATCGGGAAAGTGCTGAAAGTAGATGCAAACACCTTGCGTAGGGCCAAAGGCAGGTTTGCGCGTCTGTGTGTTGAATTAAATCTGAATGAACCTCTGTTACCTGCTATTAAGATCAATGGCAAATTGAAGAAATTAGTTTATGAGGGATTGCATTTAATATGCTTCCAGTGTGGAAAATACGGGCATGATGCAGATCATTGCTCCAAAAAAGCATCAGGCATATCAGAAGAGACGCTGGGAAAGAACCAAAATCATAGTGCTGCATCAAGGGATTTGAATTCATCTTCATCGGAACCGCATAAGATGCCAGAGAACAGCTTCGGTGAGTGGATGGTGGCCCCAAGTCGCCGGAGACAACAACGACACAACCCGTCGATGATGAATCAGCGACCACAAGATTCTCGGCGCGATAAGAGGCAACCTTCAGGATCCATTGACGGGTCTAGATTTTTGGCGCTAAATGGGCTGGAGAATTCTTATGTTGATAATGAGTTGACCCCTTCTCACGCGATTTATCCCAAGATTCACGGGATTCCTAACCACTCCAACACAGCTGCAAGGGAAAGAGGAAATAGAGGATCAGAACGCACAGGAAAAGCAAAGACAAATAGAGATGAGGAAATTTCAATTAGGAATAATATTGTTTTGGGCCAAGTGGAGAATAAAGTGGGCCCAATGGATGCATACTTACGGATAAAATAAAAAGTTATGCCAAGAGAGGAGTGTGACCAATTGTTGAAACAAATAAAGGCCAACGCCGAGCCCAATGGAAGGGAGATGAGGGAAGACAACATGGAGATACAAATCAACCCTATTACAAGAGGGGTTGATATGGGCCCAAACATTGAAAATCATGCTTATAACCAGAAGCCGGTGTCCCCTATTAATGGGCTATGTCCTAATGCAACAGACCCTATTGACCCAGGAGCTAGTAATATTGGGTCTATAGGCCACAACAATTCACTTGAGAACCAGAGGATGGAGAATGATGTTGTAATGATGGGTAATGAGCTTGAGTTTGAAGCTCAGTTTGGTTAATCAAAGGTTCCTATCACGTTTATTAATACCTTTGAATGTGTCTATTCTTATTTGGAATTCTAGAGGGGCTGGAGGGTCCCACAATTGTAGATTATTCCAAGATCTTTGTCAAAAACATGGAGTATCCATATTTGCTTTATTGGAACCACGTCAAAATGGGAAAAAGGCAGACAACATTGGCAAGAGGTTGGGCTGGAAAAATAAATTTATTGTTGAGTGTCAAGGCTTTAGTGGAGGTATTTGGCTTTTTTGGCAGGATGAAATTAATTTCACTGTGCTCTTATCATCTGCTCAAATGATACATGGTGGGTTTAATATTGGAACAAAGGATGAATGGTTCCTCACCATAGTATATGGCAATCCGAATAGGATTACTCGTCGGTCACTTTGGGCTGACTTGAAATCTATAGGCGGTGGTATGACGGGTAGGTGGGGAGTGGCTGGTGATTTTAACGCAGTTATATCATCTAATGAAAGATGGTCTTCTAAACCAAAGAGAAGAGAGGGGGTGGATATTGAGTTTAAAAAATGGATCACTGATAGTGGCCTAATTGATATTGGATTTTCTGGACCACGGTTCACATGGAGCAGTAATTCTTCAGCTAGCAGAATTGATCGAGTTTTGCTTAACAGTCAGTGGTTGGATAAATTCCCATTACCATCGGTTTCTCATTTACCAAAATTTAAATCAGACCACTGCCCTCTACTATTAAAAGTTGATAATAAGGATCTACCAAGGCATCACGGAAAGCCTTTTCGTTTCTTTGCTCCATGGGTTATGCATGAACAATTTCAGAATTTTGTACAAACCCATTGGTCCCCTGATATGGATTGGGTGAATGCTCAAGAATCAATGAAGCAAGAGCTAATTAAATGGAATCGAGATGTTTTTGGTAATGTGAGGTATCGGAAGGAAGCTCTGTATCGCCGTTTAGAAGGTGTGGCTCGAGCGCTGGCATCATATCCATATTCTTGTCGACTATTAGAGCTACAAGCAGAGTTATGGGAACAATTACAGAAAATCCTAAATGAAGAGGAGGTAATGTGGATTCAATATTCCAGGTCTCAATGGTATTTTCAAGAGGATAGAAACACAAGGTATTTTCATGCCATGGCAAACGGGAGGAGGAGAAGGAATAAAATTGAGGCATTAAAATTGAAAAACGGGGAATGGTCTTATGATATGGAAGAAATTATGTAGATGAGTTGTGACTTTTTCAAGAAGCTATATACTGAGGAAAGTGAAAGTGACGTTTCTTTGGTATACCCATGTACCTACCCTTCTATGAGGGAAACTCAACTACGTTCCTTATCAGAAATGGTTAGGGACCAAGAAATTAAAAGAGCTATGTTTGATATGGGCCCTTTAAAAGCACCAGGGCCTGATGGATTCAATCCTTTGTTTTATCAAAGCCAGTGGGAATGTGTCGGGCCTTCAGTGATAAAATTGGTGAAATCAGTGTTTCATGATCCTGCTTTATGCAAGCAACTCAATGATACGAACATAGTGCTAATCCCTAAGACTGAACATCCTCAGACAATTCATGACTTTCAACCAATCAGTTTGTGTAATGTCATTTATAAAGTGGTTACGAAGGTTATCTCTAACAGGCTAAAAAACATTATGCCTTTGATTATCTCGCCCAACCAATGTAGTTTTGTGAAAGGAAGGCAGAGCTCAGATAATATCATTTTAGCCCAGGATATTGTTCATTCTATGAGAAGCATGAAGAATAAGAAGAAAGGATTTATGGCTATTAAAATAGACCTAGAAAAAGCTTATGATCGAGTACGATGGTCTTTTATCCTGGATTGTCTTCAAGAAATTAAACTACCCCAGCAAATGATTAATGTTATTTATGAATGTATCTCTTCTCCATCTATGCAAGTCCTTTGGAATGGATTAAGAACTAGCTCCTTTAGTCCAACTCGCGGGATACGACAAGGTGACCCCCTTTCACCTTATTTGTTTGTCATTGCAATTGAAAGGCTTGGGCACCTCATTCAGGGTGCAGTTAACTGTGAAGAGTAGCGTCCTTTTAGATTAAAGAAAAATGGTACGGCAATTTCTCATTTATTTTTTGCGGATGATCTTATTCTATTTATTGAGGCAGATATGGAGCAAGCTGGAACTTGTAAGGCAATTCTAGAAGATTTTTGCAACATCTCTGGTCAGAAGGTTAATACGGAAAAAACCCGTATTTATTTTTCGAAAAATGTTAATCATAATAGAGTGAAGGAAATAAGTGAATATATGAGATTCTCTCCATCCTCAGACTTGGGGAAATATTTAGGTATGTCTATTTTGCATAAAAAAGTGAATAAGGCTACTTATAGATTCATATTAGATAAGATGGAGTCTCGCCTTGCTCAATGGAAAGCTAACTCTTTGTCACTGGCAGCTAGGAATACGCTTGTTACTTCTGTTGCAGCTATGTTGCCTTCTTATGCTATGCAGACTACCTTATTGCCTAGAAATCTGTGTGATGACATTGATAAGAAGTACAGGAACTTTTTATGGGGCAGCACGGATCTAAATAGGAAAAGCCATTTAGTCTCCTGGCCAAGCGTCTGTAGAAGTAAAATTGAAGGTGGATTAGGATTAAGACAGGCGAAAGTTCAAAATGAGGCTTTCATGTTAAAATTAGGATGGCAACTGATTCACCGGACAGATGCATTATGGGTCAAGTTTATGCATGAAAAATATAAATGTGGTCATAGTGTGATGCCTATAGTAAATCGGAAACAGGCGGAATCTCGAACATGGGCTGGTATCAGATCTATGTGGGACACTTTAAAAAATAGTATTTGTTGAAGTATCGGACATGGACGTAGTGTCTTTTTCTGGAAGGATGTTTGGGTTCCTCATATGGATAGACTAGAGAATATGGCAACGAGTAATGTTCCTCCCGAGGCACTTGAATGGCGTGTGGCTGATTGTCTCTCGGTATCAGGAGGCTGGCTATGGCAAAAATTTGATTCCTTATTGCCTACTAATATTTTAGAAGCTATTGGTAAGGTTCAGGTGCATGGTCACAGGGATGATTCACCAAGATGGAGATGGTCCTCGACTGGAAGTTTTTCCTTAAAATATGCCTATTTATCGTTATGTGACAACAATCCTTCATCCCCTGATGGAAGGTGGAGACAACTATGGAAGTTAGAGATTCCCCAGAGATATAGAATATTCCTATGGCTATGTGCTAAGGACAAAATTCTTTCAAACTTGCAAAGGTTTAAAAGGAATATGCATGATACTGGTGAGTGTTCCATTTGCAAAATCAATACGGAGTCTACGTTGCATGCTGTTCGGGACTGCCCTGAAGTGTCAACATTGTGGAAATTAATCTTGCCCCAGACAGATGGTCTCGATTTTTCAGACAAACATCAGTATCGGATTGGATTTTTATGAATTTGAAATGGGAATTTACGATACAAGGATATAAGTGGGCGTGCTGGTTTGCGATTCTTTGTCGACAGATTTGGCTAGCAAGAAATGAGAGAGTTTTCAATGACAGAAAGATGATTGAGACGGTGCTACTAGCAAAGTCTAAAGCATGTCTCTCATGGGGAAGAGATAATAGCTTTAAGGGTCAGAAGATTAAAAAACTACATAGTTGCTGGCATCCACCCCTTATCGGGACTGTTAAGTTCAATGTTGATGGTTCATTCATGCCAGCAACTGGAGCTTGTACAAGTGGTGGCTTACTACGCTCTCACTCAGGAAAGTTTGTACGTGGTTTTCAATTTCGTATGGCTCAAGAATCTAGCGCATTGGCGGAGGCATGGGCTATCTTGTGGGCGCTAAAATTGGCATGGTAATGGGGTTACAGACAGGTTGAGGTTGAGAGTGATTGTTCGGAAGTCATGGGATTTGTAAACTCTACTTTCTCAGAAGATCATCCAAATGCTAGTATTCTGACTGAAATCCAGCAGCTTCTCAGTCGGAACTGGGTTGCTAAGGTAGTGGTTTGTGATAGAGAGGCTAATTCTGCTGCAGACCAAGTGGCAGCTGAAGCTCGAGATTGTTACGCTGATTTTCATGTTTTTTCAGTACCTTCGGAACAGGTTCAGCGCCTGATTCGCAAAGATTGGAAGGTGCACTGTAGTGGTAGTGGTAGTTAGTCTAGGTAGTTTCAATTTCTATCAAAAAAAAATTACTTAATGTGGAACTAATCAACATAAATGAGAATTTGTTTACTATTTTCGTTTTTTGACTTTTCTCATTTCAAATCCTTACTAAGGGAGAAGATAATCATAAATGAGAAGGCTCTTTTTTTTCAATTATATATATATATATATATTTTTTATATTTTCTTCACTTGTGAGATTACTTATTCTGAAACCAATCAAAATTAATGAGGATTCTTTTTAAATTATTTTCGTTTTTATTTTTCTTATTCAGCAAGAAAGGTTAAACTTCCTAATCTGAACACAATCATTAATGAGAAATTCATTATTCCATTTGAATATTTTTTTTACTCTTTAACTGCAAGAAGGAAACCTTTTTTAATCAATTTTATGTTTATTATTTTCTTAGTGGCCGGACAACATATGGTGTAAAACAGAGCCCTTTGACAATATTAATATATAATCAACTTCTTGATGATTTGCTGTAGCCATCACCATTAGGCATGCGTGCACCACCATCCATGGGCACACCGCCACCTTGGTACATCTTAGCTATAAAGGATTGTACAAACCTTCCAATCCCTTCAATTTGTCCTCAAATTCATCCACCTCAAACTGACATTACAAGCTTAAAACACAAAAACATATCTACAAGACAGCAAACCACAGGACAACCATTTCGAATAGTTAATCCACTTCTTCAATCTTCGGCCAAGCACCAGCACCACCAGAAGATGACTTGCTGTAGCCACCTTTAGGCATAGTTGCCTAGCCGTCCACGGGCACATTGCCACCGCCACGGCCACCTTAATACATCTTAGCTATTAAGGATTGTACAAACCTTCCAATTCCTTCAATTTGTCCTCAAATTCATCCACCTCTGCTAATTGGTTCCTGTCAAGCGACTCAATTGTTTCATCTATGGCCTTCTCAATCTTCTGCTTATCTGCTGGATCCAACTTCCCTGAAAACTTGTCATCCTTGATGGTGTTCCTCACGTTGTAGGCATAGTTCTCCAGAGAGTTCTTGTCCTCCACCTTCTTCTTCGCTTCCTCATCCTGTGCCTTGTACTTCTCCGCCTCATGCACCATCCTCTCAACATGTTCTTCACTCCTGCTGACACATTCAATATGCCGTTTACATCAATGTCAAAGCGCACGTTGATTTGAGGAACTCCTCTTGGTGCGGGTGGGAACCACGTGAGCTCAAATTTCCCAAGCAAGTTGTTGTCCTTCGTTTTTGACCTCTCCCCTTCATACACCTGAATTAGCACTCCACGCTGATTATCAGAGTATGTGGAGAAAATTTGTTCCTTCTTTGCTGGAATTGTTGTGTTCCTTGGAATCAACACTGCCATCACACCTTCTGCAGTTTCAATACCAAGGCTCAGAGGGGTAACATCAAGCAGAAGATGGTCTTGAACCTTCTGGTTCCCTTCACGACTCAGAATTGCAGCTTGCACAGCAGCTCCGTAGGCCACAGCTTCATCTGGGTTTATGCTCTTGCACAGCTCTTTGCCATTGACGAAATCCCGCAGAAGCTGCTGCACTTTAGGAATCCTCGTAGACCCACCAACAAGAACAACCTCATGAACGCCACTCTTGTCAATTTTAGAGTCCCTAAGACATTTCTCCACAGGTTCCATACATTTTCTGAACAAGTCCATGTTCAATTCCTCAAACCTCGCTCTGGTAATTATAGAGTAGAAATCAATACCTTCATAGAGGAAATCAATCTCAATAGTAGTCTGAGCTGTTGAAGATAGTGTCCTCTTTGTCCTCTCACATGCAGTCCTCAATCTACTCAGAGCTTTGGCGTTGGTACTGATATCCTTCTTGTGCTTCCTCTTGAACACTTGCACAAAGTAATCGACCAGCCTGTTGTCGAAATCTTCACCTCCCAAGTGAGTATCACCAGCAGTAGCCTTCACCTGGAAAATCCCCTCTTCGATTGCGACCAATGAAACGTCAAAGGTTCCGCCTCCAAGGTCAAAGATAAGAACGTTCTGTTCACCGGACCTGGAAGCCTCCTTGTCCAACCCATATGCGATGGCGGCAGCAGTTGGCTCATTGATGATTCTCATCACATTGAGCCCTGCAATGGCTCCGGCATCCTTCGTAGCCTGTCTTTGAGAATCATTGAAATACGCAGGAACAGTAACCACAGCGTTCTGCACCGTCTGTCCCAAATAAACCTCAGCTACTTCCTTCATTTTGGTCAAGACCATGGAAGAAATCTCCTCGGCGGCAAACTGCTTCTCTTCACATTTGTATTGAACAACAATCATCGGTTTGTCGCCGGGACCAGACACGACTTTGAAGGGCCAGTGCTTCATATCGCTCTGAACAGAAGGATCAGAGAATCGTCGACCGATGAGCCGCTTGGCGTCGAAGACGGTGTTCTGTGGGTTCATAGCAACTTGATTC
>JANTPZ010028390.1:0-13103 GCA_025593235.1 Vachellia pachyceras
TTTGGGGATGAGAACGAACAAAAAGAAACCGACTAAAAGATATTTTAAAAGTGCCACATCGGTTTATATTAGAAAGAGAAGTGAACAGAACATCTAAAACACAAGGCCAGTAAGCAGAATAACAAGTTAGATGCTTACACTGAATGAATGGCGCTGCAAGGTCAAAGTCGCCGGAGGCAGAGCAGCCGAGACTAGAGGGGTGACTTAGTGGCGAGCGGCGAGCGGAGGATGAAACGAAAGTGTCTCACATCCTGTCTCACCTGGCCCAAGATTTTTTTTTTTTGTTTAAAAAAAAGGATGTCTGAGCATGTGGAGCGGCTGGAGCCTATTTCCATAGTCATCGTAATTACAATTATGCCATTTTTTTTAAAAAAATAAGGTTATCAAACCTAGACTAGTGATCGGACCGAACAAGGTAGTAGGTAAAGGGTCAGTGGATCAGATCGGAGTCCAATTAGAAGCCAGATCGGGGAGGAATGAAAAAAAAATCTCATCACACATTGACACGATCAAACTATCCAACATTGAAAATTTCAAAAAATTAAGTAGTGGATTACTTGATTAATAAAATAACAATTATCAAATCAATCATATACTTATAGTTTATCTATTGTGCAACATTATTTATAGTTTTAAAATATTCATCATAACAAAATATCATATCATATATATATATATGGTAAGTGGATATTTTGTTTTTTCTTATCACGTTTTGTTTCCCCTTTCAAACAGCAAAATGTTCTCCTCCATGTATTCTATAAAAGGAACAAGGGTAATCAACATGCAACAAAATGATAGTATATAAGAAGCTTAGGTGGGAAAATACTAGCTTGTATTCTTCTAGGCCGTATATATATATATATATCTTTTGACTTACTCGATAATTGACTGTTATGTCTTCAATCATCTCAGCACCCCCAATTTTTCTTGGACGTATATATGCCGATGAAGAAAATCATAGATCTCTCAAGTTGTGATTCATACTTCTTAGATTCCACTGTTCATATCCTATTCTAATCCAATAACTTCACTTTCATCCTAATAAAATTTTGCAAGAAAAAAAGGAGTGACTAGGTCAACCCACCAAAAACGGTTGAGTTGACCAGTTTGACCCCGGGTTACCTCTAGGTCAGTCTATATTGACTAGTTTGACCCCAACCCAAGGTCAAAATACAAGCCGAACCAGATTGAAGGCTGGTTCGTCGGTTTCTGGTCCGAACTAGCCAGTCCGATCTGGGTTTAATTACCTGAAAAAAACCTAGGGAAAATGGATTGTAAAAGACACTCCAACCTGAGTTGTATATGGACCAAATCAAATCGGTTTAATACCAACCTAAATTTTAGTCTCATATAGATCAGGTCGAATTGGACTAGATCTATCAAATTGTCTGGACTAGCCCAGGAGCCTCAGCTTAGATATTTAGTGTCCCTTTACGGGTGGTAAAATTTCAAAATGATAATACAAAATTAACCAAAAAAAACCTAAAATCATATAAATTTACCCTAAAATATTAAAATTTAAGTATAAGTCGATGATCTTTGACATTTAACAATAATAAGTATCATTATTAATATAAAAAATTAAAAAAAAATAACTACAAAATAGCTAAAGCTAGACTTGACACAACCCACTAGTTCGATCACTTAGTTTTGAACCTCAATCCAATCCAACTAGTCAGTCCAGTCCAATCTGATTTTGTTATATTGCGTATTTGGATTGGATTGAATCAAACCAGACTACTACCAATTAGACTGAATGGACTTGACTACCGAGTTCTTGCACACTCTAGTTTGACCTAATTCACACTTTTAAAGGAAGTTTGGGACAACAACTATGAGGGAGAGACTCTGTTGCTCTGTGTAATAGCCCAATGCCCCTCCCTTGTGGATATTGTCCCTGTTGTAAACAAAGCATAGTTTTATTTCCTTGGGTTTCTACAATAAACTATAAAGAGCGTCTATAAGAGAAAGGTATCCGCACTCTTATAAAGTATACTTCGTTCCCTTTCTCAACCGATGTGGGACTTCCCGATATCCCACATGGTTGGAAATGGGAATAAAAAACAACTTATAAGGGTATTGATATCTTCCTCTCGTAGACACATTTTTCTGAGTTATTGTAGAACTCTAAAGAAACAAAACCCTATTTTGTTTGCAATAGGAGCAATATCTGTGAGGGAGGGGCACTGGGGTGTTACAAATGGTATCAGAGACAAGCCTCCGATCGATTTGCTAGCGAGGATGCTGATTCCTGTGAGGGTGGATGTGAGGTTCCATATCAATTGGGAAGGGAATGAAAATGTTTTATAAGAGTGCGGATATCTTCCCCTCGTATGTATAAACGTTTTCTGAGTTATTGTAGACACCAAATGAAATAAAACTCTACTCTATCTACAATAGGGACAATATCTACAATAAAGGGGGTGATATATGGGCTATTACACTTTGAGTCTGTGATGCAACGAAAGGACGACGACTAGGGGTGAAGTGAGTAGAGGTAGAGTCTTGCCATGCCATGTGTGGACTAAGTGTAGTAGATATAGTTGTGTGGATGTGACAGCGAGAGAGAATGATAATAGAGTGAGCGACTATCGTTGAGTGGAGACTAGAGAGGCAGAAATGCATATGGACTATGGAGGCTAGAAAGGAAGACGACAGAGAGAAGGGATTGCTAGGATATCATGTTATTAGATTTTTTTTTAATAGAAAGTGAATAACATTAATTAAAAGGAATTACATGAGATCAGGATTGCATGGCGTGTACATTAAAGTGCAAACCAAGCCATGAACTTCTATAAAAACATTCCAACATTGTATACTTTTCAGAAATGCATAAATACTCATGAACATTGAAAATAAGGATAAAAATGTCTTGATCGTTAAATATCAACTAATGCCATTAAATATGTATATAGAAGAATAGCATGGGTCACCCATCACAAAAAAGTAACAATGCAAGTTTATATTTAGGGTAAATGTGCAAAAACACTATTTATCTTTTTTAAAAAGAATTGATAGTAAAATTAACAAATATTGGATAAAAATGCCCATGAAGATGATAACCTATGAAGACCCACTATTTGTTCATGTGCACTCCACCTAATCGCTTTGACTGTATGATGTGGAAGGTGGACTCCACCTGATCATTACCTTGCCCCTTCCACCAAGCTTTACCCTTTCAATTCTCACATCTGCCTCTGCCTTTCACAGCGACAGTGATGACGCCGAGCACAACACAGCGCAACGGGGGCAACATCAACCACTAACCTTCATCTTCAACGACACTAGAATGTCTTTCTTTTTCTTCTTAGTTTCTTCTTCCATCAACTCACCAAACCTTCGTCTTCTCCATTTCCCCTCTCGGTAACTATCGAATCGAGTCCCTTCGATGCAGAAGCTTGAACGTCACAATTTCTCAAATATGGATCTTTGATTTCTGCAAACCATTCCACAGATATCGTCATTCTTCTTCTTCTTCTTGCATGGCATCAACCAAATATGCTTACTATCCACATTCTACAATTCTAGGTTGCTAGTTGATGGGTCAGATCTAGAGTTTGATTTTTTCCCCCTCATGATAGTTGTGGGCTTTGATGGATTGGGGGGTTCAAGGCATGATTTTTTTGTTTTAAATTTTGATTGATTATATTGTGTTTGATGATGATTTGCTTCCATGATTCTTCAAGCAAAAACTCGTTTAAGGGTTCTTCATTGATGAAATTGGTGGTCTGAGAATTAATGACCGACACATAGGATTGAACTTTTTCAAAATCGGTAAATTTTTTTAGAATTTTTTTAGATTTTGTAAATTCTTTTTAAAATTCGTAAACTCCTTTCTTTCAACAGTTTTTAAATAGCCCGTAATGGCTATTAGAAATTATGGCTTTGCAGAGGTTATTTGCAGGTGTTGCGACAACGAGTTCTTTAGTTTTAACTCAACCGGTGCACTGTTTTGATTGTGGTGTAGGTGACTTTTTGGAGAGGAGATAAAGGTGGCGGTGACAGTTTGTAGGGAGGACGATGGCGGTGACACCTCAAAATCACTATTACGTAGTAGTGTGTATTTTGCTTCTTCCAATGAAAAATGTTCACGTAATCATTTATATGTAGAAAAAGGTGAATGCATTTCCTTGGTCCAGGGAATACGTCAAGCACTTTTTTATTTAGAGAAACAAGCACCAACAACAGTGCAATTACAAGTAGAATTGAACTCATAACATTTAACTTACAAAAAAAGTCTTCATGCGAGTCCAAAATCGACCTAAACGGCTAACATGATTAGACTTAGCAGAAGGGTTTAGTTCCTCACAATGTGACAAATTAAGGTTTGAATTCTAATTGAAGGAGGTGCTACATTTATTTAGTGTTTGATAATACCTTATAGATAATTACCTTCTTTTAGAAAATATCTAAACCTAACCAAAAAAAAAAATCCTAAACTTATTATATTAGGCCCGGACAACAAATCTTTTATTTTTGCATTTGAATATGGGCTTGTTTGGTTAGTCCATTGGGAGAACGGACACAGATTCTGAGGTAAATATGTGAGAGGAATTTTGTCTCGGTAAGAGCAGGAATGACTTTTGGATGCCAAAACGGGCTATCCAAAGAAGCCTTATATCTTTTTGGGCCTCTATTCCCATTAAGTCCATAGCTGATCAAACTGACAATCTTTTTCTCTGGTACTACATCGTAGAAGATCCTGGCTTGTCCATGTTTGGGAAATATTTTCCCTAACAGAATAAGTAAGTCAATATAAAAAACAACTCAAAATTTATAAAAAAACATTTTGAAATTTGTAAAAATTGTCTTGAAATCCGTAAATTTTTCTTGAAATCCTTAAAATCCTTTCTCCTAACGAAACACATACATACTTTCTTCTTTGCCACATGCTTCTTTTCGCTCACCTAGATATTCCTATTTCATTTACTTCTTAATTTCTTTTTGAGTGTTTTTTATCAGATTCTATACTAATGTTCTTCAAACATATCTCTTTCACACTTCTTTTACTCCATGTTCCTTCCTCATCATCATCACTCATTGATCTATTTTATAGATCTTAACTTCATTGGGCTCCATGTCTCGATCTAAGCACTTTGGCTGGTCTTCTTTCATGGCTGAAACAAGAGAGTTAGCAGAAACTGATACTGTACCAAATAATTCAAAATACCTCATGAAGATCTTGGCCGGTACTCCACATCTTATGTGGGCAATTGCAGATATAGGAAGCGACCTTATGCGGACCCTTTTCTCACCATTACTACCTCAAAACGCACATCTTTTTTTTTTTTTTAAATCCAAAAGGCTCTTTCACTTTTTTTTTTTGGTGAAATCAAGGGCAGGATGGGTCTTTGGCCCCCTCTGATACCTCCGGTATCCGGCACCTTTTCTTGAGTTCATGACCTTCTTTTAACTGGATCAGATAACCCGGGGCAACCGACTAATCCAGAGTCAGGAATATATACATGTAGGCGCACTCCTTTAAGGTGCTTTGCACCAAGAGTAGGTATTCCATCCCCTCGAGCGCAACTCCAGGAATTGAACACATGTTCGCCTGGGAGGTGCCAACCGCCTTGATCACTGCACCTCAACGCTCGATGGTAAAGCTCTTTCACTTTTATGTCTCTTTCATTTAGCTCAAACTCTTGTAAATCTCTCCCCCAATTCAACGTGCAAGACCAAACACCTCCCAAATGTTGAACGTCCAATGAGATGATCATTAATCTGCAGTGAATCTTGAAAGAAAGATTAGATGTAAATATTTAAATCCGAACCTAATTTTTTAGATGTTAACTCAATTTATAACTACGTTAATCCGTGGAATCTATAACCCAATTTCACATCATATATTAACACTGTTTATTTTTCAATATAATAATACAACTCAATTATTCAATGCTTTTAATTTACATCCTTCTTCTAAATTAGTATATTTTCGACCAGTTCTTTCATCATCATGTGCTTACCCCCAATCTATCGTGACCTAGCTTTTTTCTTGTGTCTCTTGAGAGTCAAATTTAAGAGGAAAAATATAAAAGGTTAAGTGCATGTTTGACGATCATGTTGTCAATAATGTTTACACAAATCGAGATAAAAATCATCTCACATATCACTATCAGAAAAATGTCATTTAACAACGGAAAATCCGTCATTAAAACGAGGGTCGCTAATATTTTCTGTCGTTAAATAGAATTTTTCTGATGAAAAATAGTCATTTAGCAATGGATTTTTCTGTCGTTAAATGACATTTTTTTGATAGTGTATTTATCTCAACTTATGTGAAATCATTCTCCTAAGAGATCCCCAAACACACACTAATAATTTGTGCTAATCAGCTATATATACCATTCCTCAAACTGCGTCATGGGACGAGAAGTGTGAACTTTAGCGTTGGAACGACTCATAATAGTAAAGAGTGTCAAGATGCATACAAATGAAATAAAGCAACAGAATGTTCCAAAAATGGATTTTTTTTTGCCAGTTCCAAAAATGGATTAAAAAGTAAAAAAAAAAAGATATAAAAAAGTGTCGGTTTTATAGGTTCAAAGCATGCTATGATATATTGAAAACTCATTTGTTATTCCTAGGATTTAAAAGGGGGAAAGGAAAAGGAGTTTTATTGTTTGGGAGCGAAAAATTTAAGGGAGTTGTGTGAAAATCAAAACTGTATAAACTACTTTATATTTTCTTTCTAAATCACCATATCCATAAATATATATATATAAGTGTTTTTTAAAAATAAGTTGCATTTTTTACATAGTTATTATCTTTAATTAATTTGAAATTTTTGTATTAATATTTACTTAATTTAGTTATTTGTAACTTATAAAAAAGTCAGTTACATATGATCTCTCTAACATTTAAAATTTTAATTTAAGAACCCTAATATTTTATATTTTATTTATCAACTCACTGCACATTAAAATCATTGTTAAAGTTAAAAAATTCATATTATATTTTTTATAATTTTTAATATATTTTATCATTTAAAAATAATGGTTGTCATATCAACTATAAATTTAAGTGCATTATACTTTTTCATTTAAAAAATATATGCCCAAATAAATATTTTAAATAATTTTTCAAGGATTTTATATTTTAAAACTTTTTATTTAAAAACACGATCAAATAAATAATTTAAATACTTTTTAAGGATTTTTATTATTTTAAATATTCTAAGATTTAAAAATTAGTTAAAAGATGTGAAATGTCAATTATTGTTTTTTTAAATGATATAGTGTATAATAAAAATTACAAAAAATGTTGACTTGAATGGAGATTTTAACCTCTGTATAGATGATAAACAAAAGATAAAGCATTATAGTCCTCAATTTAAATTTTTAAAGGTCATAGAGGTTATATGTAACTGATCCAAAATTGATTGAGATTCTGTGTATTTAAGGCCACAGAATATTATAAAGGCCATCATGGCAAAATAGCTGAATAAAGTTTCTTTTATCGTACAAGAAATTGAAAAATTGTCAAATCAAAATGGACGACCTCTAACTTCGTATTCATCCCACTTGTGAAGTTAGTTTGGACATCTGCGAAAACCTTAATTTAGAGCTGTCTCGAATAGTGACAGTCCACGTGAAGAAATTAATTACAAAATGGAGTTTATAAAGAAATTGACGTTCCATACGTAAGATGAACAATTCCACGGGGCACAAGTATACATATAATTGTATATCTGGGAACTCCGTTGAGAGAAAGTAGTTTTGTTGAAAGAAATGAGTTTACGAATTTCTCGATAATTTTTTTGGATTTTGAGATGGCTTTTACGGATTTTGAGATAGTTTTGTCTCAACTTGTCTGTACCGTTTGGGGAATGAAGTTTCCAAACAATCACTTATGTTGGTTTATGGTACCACTAAAATTAACTTCGCACCGACAGTTAATAGTCAGATAGTTCCAAAAATGGATTGAAATAGAAAATGAAGTTATACAAAAATGGTGTCTATCAAGATTTTTTTGGTATTTATATCGCATTTTATAAAGTTAACTGAGCTTGAAGCAACTTCTGACACACTTTATTTTAAGTTGTGGGGGAAGATTTGTTTTACAGGTATCACCGTTGGAGAACAAACAGTGGCGTTGACAAGTCAAAGTAATAGTGGAAACCTAGTAATTGATACTGGTATGACATTGAAAATAATGCCTCCATCAAGCTTTTATGAGGAGGTTCAAGCTTCGATGCAGCAAGCCATTGGAGCCGACGACATCATAGTATAGAACAATGCATATACACAAATTGTGTTACACAAATGCGAACTCCATCCAGAAGAATGTTCCAAAATTTGAGGTTCATTTTGCAGGAGCTACCAAACCTGTCCTTAATAAAGCCTAAATTTTTTTTTTTTGGTTTCATATCCCATAAGCACTGTCACAAACTGAAGGGAAGAATGATATTGAACTTAACATTTAGCTTGATAGATGAAGGTATAAAGAAGCCTTCATATGGGCAAATCACTAATTAATAGCTAATCCTAAGATTTAATCAAATGTAATATAATCTAATCAAATATGATTAGTATGTCAATATCAAATTAAATCATAATCAAATCAACAATTTAATCTCAACACATACACTAAAACTTATCATTGGATGTTGTTCAGCAAGATTTTTTTTTTGTAATAACATCCAATTTCTTGGAATCATATTATAATTCTCCCTTAGTTTAACTGCAAGACCTCCTAATCCTCAGTATGTCACGGTTTAGAATGAAAGTAGGATTTTTTCTGTATAAGATAAATAGAACTCCTTCTGACTATTCCAAGACATAACGCCTCCTCTTCTCTAATTAGGTTCGTGCATATTCCATAAGTTGTTTAACTTGATTAAAGACAATAAGAATATAGACATTGCCTAAATACAATAAGAATATAGACATTGCCCAACCAGTACGCAAAGAGCAATGGGAAGACATTAACTAGCTGAAAGCTTTGAATAAGATGTCACTAAGAATGCCGTGAACAAGCGTGCATTCTAGATGGATACACCTTTAACAAGGCTTGGTTAGACTTGAAGTTGAATGATTATAAGTCATTCAATCAGAAGAGTGAATTGTGAAGGCCTAATCAAAGATGACAAGGAAATTTGGATTAAGAGATAATCCCAAAATTAAAACTTGATTATATCTATTTTCTACTCCTCTCATCCTAATTATAACTCAATTATAATATGAAAAACTTTAAACTTCATTAACTTTTGTTCAAAATCCAACAACTTTCTCAACTTTATTTATATTTAATGTACATTATATCTTTTGGAAAGTGAAGGGTTAATGTTAAAATTGTGTATTCATATAAAAAATTTAATGATGTAACTTATAAATAGAGTAAAAAATTCATTCTTTATTTACCATATAAATACGACCAGAGGTGCACTTTAAAATGATGGGAGTCTTGGATAGATAAAAGGGATGAAAGTGTAGTTTTAAAACTAAATTTTTATAGTAACAAAGGCATATGGTATTATTAAGTTTTGAATGACGTAAAAATACACACGATAGTATAAAAAGGGAGCAATTTTACCACTCCAGTTAAATTGGCCAGCACTGACTGCTGTTAATAGAGTCACAAGGAGCAAAATATTTGATTTGAAAAGGTGATGTGTCAATAGGAGAGTGAAAAAATGCCATTATCATATTTCTCTAAGAAAAAAACTGCCTCCACAATGCTACTTCTTTTCCGATGAGCACACCCATATCTCCGACACTAGATCCGCTTCTCTCCATTATTCACAGCTTTTTCCTTCGAAATAGAAGCTTCCATTTCTGGTGAGGGAGGAAGCTGACCGGAAATGGGAGGGAGGACTGGGGAGAGGATGGGAGAAGAGAAAGGGTGTGAGGAAATAATATTTAAAAATAATATTATGTGATCCATATACAAAAGATGACGAACTTTAACCTTGTTAGCGTCCTGTGGTAAAATTGCCCGATTTTATAATGTTTATGCACAATTTTACACATCTAAAAGTTAATGGTGCTACATGCCCCAGACATGTTGACGGTAAAAAAATGCAGCTTCTCCCTAAATTAAAGCTTTACACTAAAAAAAAGAGTTATTCCTGCGGATTTTCCGCAGGTACAAGGTTTGTGGAAACGTATTTTCTTGCGGATTTTTTCGTAAGTACAAATCAGCAGGAAAATCCACAAGTAAAATCTGTAGGTAAAAATTGTCAGGAAAATCCGCAGGAAATCTGAGAAAATTAAAAAAATCTTTTAATTTAATAACATTTTTTAGGTAAATTTTCTGCTTATTCTGATAGTAGAAGATAGTGAGTTTGTTTTTGTAAAGATATGAATATATAATATTTTATAGGGAATGATGTAACCAATAAGAAATAACTATATAGTTAAAAGATAACACTTTGGACAAATAGAAAAAGGATAATTGTTGAAACATATATGTAAGGGAACATCTAATTATTGTTATTGTACATCACAAGCTGAACCGATACATTAGGAATTGAAATGTGGCTTATACAGCAGATAACATTAATGTTACCAAATTTCATTCTCCTAATCCACATAATTGCTTACACAGCATTAATGTATAAGGGATAAACAAGCTCAGAAGTTTGTCACTTGGAAACTGTTGTTTCCCTGTAACACGATTGGCTTGAGCAGATCCCTATCATTTGGATTACTCACTATTCTATATATACTTTGCAGCAACTTTATCACTGATTTGACTTGAGTGGCATTCACCAACAACCTAAAAGAAAGAAGCAATCCAATAGAATGAATAGCAAGAGCTCAATAACATATAACTGAGGGCAGCTAGTTAGAGCACATGATGCAAGCGCACAACAGGGTAGTTAAGGCTCTTGGCTAGGACAACATGATAAGGCACTTCATGCATGGCCTTTTACTATCATATGCTTATTTCTATTCAGTGCAGAAACACTAAACCCCAAACCAAAAAACCTTTAACGTGAATAAGCAATAGAAGTGAAGTCAATATGTGAGGTAAATGCTCCAAACCCTTGCACAACAAATCACTATGATCCTGGAATTAAAGGCATCATGATTTGATCCCTGATCAGAAAGAATGGCAAGGGAGGAACATGATAATTTATGGTTTGAAGAAATATAGAATAAAAGGGACAACAAGAACATGCAAAGCGGGTACATATAGAATTGCAAAGGAGATATGAAAACCATCGATACAAGAACTAATATGAAAACCAATTATAGAATTGCAAAGGAGATATGTAGGGTCAATACATTAACAATAATTCTTAGTAAGATTTCTTGGTGTTGAAGAGGAAATTTTAGATATACCAATACCAACATAAATAACTTTAGGGCTGAAAGGTTCTGTGGTTTCTCTTTGTAACTCATAAAGCCTTCAATTATAACCTAGATCAAAGGACAAAGAAAAGTTCCAAAAACAAATTTAGCAACAAATACTCATAATGAAAAAACAACAAAACACTAAAAAAAGAAGGAAATATATGCCATCAAAATGCAGTCCACTTCTACTTTCCAATATCGGATGTCTAGAAGAGAGCCAACCTGTGTAAGGCCCAGTTTGGTTCGCTGAATTTCAAGGAATTTAATGGAATGGAATGGAAAATTTTTCAGGATGTGCTGTTTGCTTGGCACTAGAATGGAAAATAGGTTGATGGGAACATTTTTGTTTGGTTGAGTTAAAATTTCAGGAGAGAGAGTAGGAAAATTGTATGAAATGACGATGCTCATCTTCACCATATCCGAATGCATGTTGGAGATGGGCATTCAATTTGGTATGACTTCATTCGAATGAGCCTTAACCTCATTTAAATGAGATGCTAATTCTAGAGATTGACATTGCATTTTTCTTATTATTCATTCGAATGAGCCTTAACATTCATTCGAATGCGATGCTCATCTTCACTATATTCGAATACATGTTGGAGATGGGGATTCAATTTGGTAGGACTTCATTCGAATGAGCCTTAAACTAATTCGAATGAGACACTGATTTAGGAGATTGACATTGCATTTTTCCATACACTCATTCGCATGAGTCTTCATATTCATTCGAATGAGATGCTCATTCCACCTGATATTTTCAGTCTAAGCTAAATTAGAAGCTGATAAAGAAATATGAAGCAAGGCTATCATGATTTACTGTCAATTGATATTGATTGATATGTTTATAATTTGCCAGACTCCTGATATTTGTATATTAAGGAATAATAGCAAATTATTCCATGGTAGCTGCCAATAATGTACAACAATGTCAACTGATAATTTTTATATTACCTTCCCAATACATTACATTGTTACCTAGCAACTGCTATGTTGAACAAGTTTCTATTACACTCTCAAAATATGTTCAAATTTTATGCCATGTTAGTTCTCCACCATAACTAACATGGTAAAAAGTTTGGAGTACCATAACTAACCTATTAATTTACAACAAAATACATGCCCAATCCATAACAAGTCCGCAATGTACAATAAAATATGTTCAGCATTCACAACAAATACATATCTAACTACTTTTCAAGTAAGCTACGTACCCAAGATGGTTTAAAAGCAAATGGAATCTTGTCAAAGGCATTCAACAAGCTCTCAGACTCCACAATTTTTATGTGTGCTGCATTAAGCTCTTCAATAGTGAGACCTTCAACATTTATTAACTCTATGTAGAGATCAGTAGCCTTGGCTTCCATCTTGGCCTAGTGAGCTTGTCGGGACATACGATTTCCAAGATTATCAAAAACTTGCACAATGGTCTGGTCCAACGCAGTCACAGTTTGATATATCCCTATTATACATGAAATAAATGCACCCAATATTGACCTTTTAGTACCTCTTTTGAGCTTAATTGTATTAATTAGAGGATAATTTTAGCAATAAGTGATTTTGTGAATTGATTGATATTATTACTCTTTGAAGCTGCCAAATGTGTATTTTCTTTAATTACATCAAATTTACTGTACAGGATGAATGGGCTTGCGCTTGAAGGAAAGAAAAGAGATCAGCGTTGGAATTGTTAGAAGCCAACTGAAAAGAGTAACTAATTTGGAACTAAATTAGTTAAGGATAAAACGAAATGAACGGCGGAATAGTTAGCATATATCCGAAGCATTCCTTTATCCAGGGATA
>JANTPZ010028391.1:0-11058 GCA_025593235.1 Vachellia pachyceras
TATATTTTGTTTTTCTGAATTCAAATTCTGAAACTGTAGAGATTGGCGATAATCACTGGTAGCTGCCACACAAGAAAGTGAAAGGAACAGCGGAACTTAAGTCTAAGAGGTACAATATACAGCTTGTATCAGGATTACCGATGAACAATGAAAACACAATAAATTCAAGGAGAGATAAAAGTATGTCCAAATATGCCAAATAATTTAATCTGTATGGCAATTCGGACATCTAGAAAGACTTTTCATAGGATTAAATCTGTTGTTCGTTAAACAAAACAAAAAAAATCCAGTACCTGTTACTATAATGACAAGAAAAACAGCAAAGGCAATGCTTCCTCCATCATACCATCCTTCTTTCAAGCCCTAATGATAACAAATGTTGGAAAAGATAAGCCTTGGTGAACGTTAGTAATTCAATGAAGTTGAAGCAACAAGCGTATTCCATTGACAAGAGTGATTAGGACAAGCATGCATCACAAAGAAACCCTTACCCAGGAGATAAGAAATGGACTTTAATACCATGTAAACAACTATAATGTAACCAAGGAAAGTTAGTGATCTCAAAAGGCAAAGGAATGAATGTGATGTCTATTATGACTGGAATATGATGATTCACTTTATTTTGTCGAGGTACTTCAGCAACCTCAAGAAATCAATATTGCCGGACAGCAGTAATATTCACGAAAGAAGTATTTCAAGAACATCTAACGACAAAATAACTTTTTTTGGGTTAATGTGATTGATGATTAGATGCGTTTGTATCTCCAATCTGTGCAACTTCAAAACCTAAAAGATAGTAAAAACGCATAATCATCATAATTGTATTATACGAATCATATTTGCACTTCCTAAGCTTGCATGTCACTCAATTTGTTGTTTTTATTTTGTCAATAGATTCCTTCTCCTCAATATTTCAATTTCCCTAATTTTGAATAAATATTCAACGCAGTGAAGGAATTTTTTATGCCTGATAAGTTGTCGACTATCAAGATTGGCAAAAGAATCGGAGCATCATCGATGCCAGACCTAAGAGCCCAGAATCTAATTGCTCTCAAGTAGTTCAAGTCCTTCAACAAAGACATGGATCAATTAATGATACTTCATCTACTATTGTGATTGATGGATTTTAGCTAACTGAGTATTAACCACACCTCTGTTTTTATCCCAAGTGCCAAAGACACCACAGCTGCTATAATCAATATGATTAGGGTCAGATCTTGCCAAGCATCCCATAGAAACGTCTGTTACAGACCACAAAGAATTAGTACAATCATTGTATAATTAGTTTATTAATTGTTTTTTCAAAAACAGATTACTTGATGACTTGTAATGAATATACCCAGAAACTCCGCCCCTTTTTCTTAGGGTATGTATTCGTCCCAAATGTCTCTTTCCTTTTTAATATATCATCGTCATCTCCATTAATTCCTTTCTCAAGATTTGATTTCAGTAAATCTGATAAGCCTTTAACCTGTAGAAGTTACCAGTGGACTATATCAGATACATAAATCCTTTAACATCTGCTTAGGCAACCAAAGAATATATTGACAGTAGACTTGCCCCTCCACATTCTTGCAAAGCAGAAACGTTCTGATCCTTGGACATTGAAACAAGTTGTTCGAGCCCAACACCGAAGTTATCACCTGAGGTTGGGGCTGACAATCCTGTGCCCACCACTTCACAGTTCAAAAATAAAAATTTAATGTGATTAAATAAATGCAAGAGCCTTAGTATAATTAGTGAAACTCAGCAAGGCCATGTCAATTAACTAGGAGTTTATTAAGATTCATGAGACTAAATAGAGATTGATATAAATTCATTATATGCAACATTGGACCCAAAAGCAACTTATATTGCGATATTTTGTCAAGCTTGGTGACTTTCACAATTAAACATTTCTCAAGTGCCACCATAGAGTGCTTGGTTCAATGGCAAGGGAGTTATACAGCAACGAAAAGATGTTTCTTAAACCGTCACCAAGGTTTGTTAAAAAGAAGAGAACCTCTTTCCCACTTGAACGAAAAATCAGATAAGAATCCCTTTAACAATTATTTTTGATACAAATCCCTTTAACAATTATATGCCATTGTGTATCAAAAGAAATTATCTGCCATTACTTTACATCAATATTAAGAATCTACGCATGCATACAGAAGTCTAAACATGCACGATGAAAGAAAAATTTAGAGGGAATAAGATTTCGGTCATATATTTATAGTATTTAGCGCACACGAAAATGGAGGGCTCCGCCGTATAAATTTTTTATGAATTCTTTATGCTTAAAATTCAAATGTCGGACCTTGAAAAAAATGAAATCTACTTGAAATTTCTTTGAACTATAGCCTAATTCTAACCATTGTACACAAACTTTAAAAATTGACATTTTATCTTCATTAAATACTCCTATAAGAAAAAACTAAACAAATGCATATTAATTAAAAAAAGACGATGACATCGCGGAAGATGGAAAATCTTGAGATTTCATTTAACATCAAAACCCGTGGCAAAAAAAAAACTTAATATCAAAACCCTAATGCATATCGTCGATTTCATATGTTGTTTAATTGACGTTCCAGGTTTAAAATTGTGGGAGTCTCGGGAGATAAAATATTGCGCTTCAAAGGTGGCGGATTGAACTTTAATAGAATTGTAAAGGTGGCAGGTAGTTTATCCGGTGCGCAAAAAATCCTACCAAACCGATCGAGTTGATTTGATCATCTGGTCGGCCTGGTCATAACCTCAATCTGACAAATTATGATATACGGTGAATCAGTTTGACTCGAGGTAAATAGTTTTAACCTGGGTAACCCGAGACAAACCGGTGATGACCCAGTCAAGCTTATTTTTTTAAAAAAATATGATTTTTTAGTTTTAATGAACTTATACTACTTTTAATTGGATTTATTGTTTTAATTTGTCATCATATTGATAATTTCTTACTTTTATTTTTTAGATTACCCAATTAAACTACCACTAATTATTACTAATTATATTTTAGTGTTTCATTATTTTGTAGCTTTTGAATGATTATAAAAAATAAATATATATTATCAATGTTGTATTTTATTATTGTTACAATCAAACAGTTGTATGAGACATATATAGAATAAAACATTATGTATCTAATGTCCTTTTTATTGTTTGTAATTAAATATGAATATTTTTTAAATTATATTATTTCAATATAATCAGTCTGACCTACGGGTTGACCCGACCTGACCCTTTAACGGATTTAGATTCCGGTCTTGAGTTTTGATAGCTTGAGTTTATCTCAAAAAATCCCCAGCCTACAACTTCCAAAGCAAAACCCATCGCAAAATTGTTTTTTTTGGAAAAAATATTTAACATCAGTTGCTGACCATTCTCATCATTTTCATAAACTTGAAGCTTGTGGATACCACAAAAATACTATTCCGCCCAGCAGGATACGACTCCTTAATAACATGCATGGGTCAATTGAGTGGCCAGTTATTATCTTTGAAAGCTTTTGGTATATAAGACACTGGTCAGAACTTGGAACGACGACAAATGCGCGCGCGCGCGCGCGCGCGAGCGAGAGAGAGAGAGAGAGAAGGCAAGCTTGTAAAATAAGAAAGGAAGTATACCTAGATCACGTTCACCAGCTAATCTGAAAAGCAGCGCTGCCTAATAGAAACAATCCATTATTGATTAGAGAAAATAACAAGATAATTAAAAACATTAAAAAAACACTTTGGAATGTGTTTGCAAAAGATTCAGAAACATACTCGTACGACTTGGGCATGGGCTCTTATCAACCCTTTCTTTTGCTCCTCCTGCTCTCCTTTTTTCAAGTCCAGAGTATATCTAAAACGCCGGGAAGCATTGAGAACAAGAGTCGCTTGCTGCAAATAACATTACACCTCAGTTCAGATGAATTGCAAAAGCACACTTCAATGGAGGTGATCATCATATATCTAGTGTTAAATGGCTTGAGCGAGTGAATTTAGCAAAGAAAATCTATGAATAATCAGGTTCTCCATCTCATCCTTAATACAACATCCACTTTATTGCTTAATTTCTTTATTCAAGTTGATCTTATATTAAAGGCAAGGAACAATATTTAGAAGGTTCCCTTTCAACATGTTTCAGGGGGAGAATTCATTTTGCCAGACGAAGAATGAAATGCTGTAACAAGGTTGCCATAATTTTTTTTAGGGCAACGCTAAATAATCTGCTTTAATATTTTATTTAAATTATATTTTACACACATATATTTCGATCCCATCGACATTTAGCATCTACATGATCCTGCACAAGATGTGTCATAATCTAATTGTATTATCGGTTTGCTTTTTGCGTATGCCTTGCATAAATTAATAACACACCTGGTAATGGATGCATTTTCCAGTTTATATGCCTTGCATAAATTAATAACACACCTGGTAGTGGATGCATTTCCAGTTTATTATTTAAACGTCCAGCACTTCTTAATAAAGAAAAGGAAATTAAAAAGAAAACGCTACTCCAGCAAATGCATTGAATCACCAATTCTATATTATCGTTTTATCATGCAATGAAAAATCCTTCTTAACGACAAACTCGATCGATCATTATACTAGAGTAATAGCATCAAGACAGTGCACAATCAAGGCAAGGAACGTTGAAATTGATCGATAATTTTCTTTTTTGAAAAAAAAAAATCATGAATGCATCATCAGAGTTCAGAGCCCGAAGCCATGTGAACGGTTAGGTGGAGAAATTGCGCTTAACGCAACAAATGAGAAACGAAAAAGAAATTGAAATACTTACTCTCCATCGCTGGAGTGTCTCAACTGGCGCGTTCTTGGTATGAGTGATGTCGAAAGGATCATCGGGATCGATAACGTCAACATCGTCGTCGTCGTCGATGATGATCTGAGGAGGGACGGTTTCGACATCGTTGTGGCTGGGCGGGATGTTGACGGAGAGGAGGCCATTGGTGGAGGAATTAGCGCTACGAGAGATAGACAGCTCCATGGCTCGATTATTGAGATTCAGAGATAGATTGGGAGGCTAATCCACCCGGAAGGAAAGGAGGCGATGATTTGGAGGGGAAAAGCTCCTTATAGGGAAGCCCCCACCTTGGCTGCAAAAGAACTCAGAAATGCGAGAAACGATAATAATAATAATAATAATAATAATAATAATAATAATAATAATAATAATAATAATAATAATTTATTTATTTATTTTAAAAATTCAAATGAGCAAAAGAGATATAAGGAAATGATGAATGCCTTGTATTGAGAGGGGAGGTCGTTGGCGCCAACACAAACGGGAGGCAACGCAAGAGTGTTGCGTACTGCTGGCCGTACGTACGTCCATATTTGGTGGACACGAACCAAACTCTTCATTTTACCTTTTCATTCCTTATTTATCTGACTCTCCTAACTATTAATGGACTCGTTTCGGATAGCGTTTGGAAATTTGGTATAACATTTGAATTTTCCAAAGGTACATTCAATAGTATTTTTTCGTAAAATGAGATAATATCCTTCACATATTTACCTCGACTTACGTAAAAGTATTTCTCTACCGCGTTTCTAAACGAACACAATTGGGTCCGTTTGGTAAAGCGGTGGAGAAGTATTTTTACCATTTACGAGGTAAATGTGTGAAGGAGATTATCTCGTTTTGTGGAAAAACATTGTTGAACATACTTTTGGGGTGTTGAGAAGCTTTCACAAACACCCAATAACTAATTCTCGTACATGTTTGTCTTAGCGTTACAAAAATACGTTCATGTAAATTATGATGAAATTCCTTTTTATAAAATGTAAATCACGTTGAAAAGTATCTCCCATCACTAATCTAAACAGGCCCTCACAAAATGGTAGGAAAATTAAAAGCACCTTGCATGATCTGGATTTTTGCTTTGAAGAAATTTACCCTCTTCCTGTATTCTTAATTTACCACATAAAGTTGGTATATAAATAAATACGCAGCTTTTTTTGTTACAAAAATTTTAGGAAAGGGTTGGAATCATCCGCGATTCAAGGGTAAGGCATCTAACTTATAATGCACTGAGGTATGTCCCTGCAAATACTGGAACAAGCCAAGCAAGCCCTTTAATTCTGACCACACAAGTAGGTCAATCCAACTTCACTAAACTGTAGTGATGCCTCCCCAAACGTCGCGACTGAAGCCACAACAAGGTGACACTCCCCAGAATCAAACATTTTGTAATGACTTGATTTTAACTTTTTTTTGACCGAACAAATTTAACATGATTTTCAAACCTCACATCCAACCTTAATCGATCGAGAGATAGAATTGAGTTGAATGATATGGAATTATGGATGTAAATCTCTTGTTGTTAGAAATGACCATTGAGACATATGTGAATGATCAATTTTCCATAAAACATTTTGGTAATTTATTGTAATAATTTCAACTACTACTTCTTTTTTTCCTAATTTTGAATGAGGGACACGATTGAGAACATACATTGTGTCCGTTTAGGAACACGGTAGAAAAGTACTTTTACGCAAGTCGATGCAAATATAAAGAGGAGATTATCTTGTTTTGTGAAAAAATACTGTTGAACGTGTTTATGGGGAGTAAATAAGCTTTTTCAAACAAGTACATTAATCACTTAAAATTAAGTTGCTTTTGCTTATGATCAAGACAAAAAAATTTTTTGGAGCTTTTGCTTATAATCTAAAACGGAGAGTATTAAATATTAATAATATAACAACGGCCACCGGGGAAATTGCCCTTTGTTGAAAAGCATGGACGGCCAGCATCTTTCACTTTTCTTGCTTCCTCTAGGTGATCCGTCAGAATCAACCTGTACTTCTAATTTAATGATGTAAAGAACAAAGATTGAATTCTTTTTAAGAATTGATATCTCCTTGTAAGCGGTGCGTTTGGATAGTCCGTTGGAAAAACGGACACAGATTTTGAAATAGTTTATGTGAGAGGAATTTTGTCTCGGTAAACACACTCGTTGACAAAATGGACTTACCAAACACAGCTAAGGTTATGCATGGACTAAACCGACTCGGGCAAGGTTGATACCCAACCCGAAGTCTAGTCTAATCAACACCAACCCGAGCTTAGGTTGGATTGGATTGTGTTTAGTGGACTACTGGATTGGTCCGGGCAGTTGAGGGACCATGACATACATTTTTTTTTTCTCATTCACAAGAGGCAAAATTTCAACATAATAATATAAAATTAACACATAAAAAGCCTAAAATATTATAATATAGACTATCCCCCAAAATATTAAAATTTAACTATAGATCGATGACCTCTGATATTTATCTCGTAAACCATAAAAGAACTTCTTCACCGTTTTTCCAAACAAGCTCATATATATTTCCAAATATCTTGTTTGGTCCTTTCCTTTTTCCTAAACAAGAGCATAAGATGACAATGGCGGATACAACTAGGGGCAGCACAACCAAGGGCATCAGCGATTATATGTTTATTTGGAAACACTTAACTCTAATCTAAAATCACATTCAACAGTGTTTTTCCGTAAAATGAGACAATCTCCTCCATATATTTATTTCGGCTTATGTAAAAATATTTCTCTACCGCTATTCCCAAACGGACCCTAGCTTTGTTAAAAGATCCGTGCACTTAAGGTGGGAAAACAATCCCCAGGCAGCGTGACAACTTTGGTGAGGCAGTGAGATGTCTCTTAGCAAGTTTTTCTACAAAGAGTATGTATTAAGGGTAAGTTGGACGTTATATCATATATTAATTTTAAATAAAGGTTAATACAATCTTTAATCTATTAAGTTTAAACCCAATAGTATGATCCCTCGAAGGAAAGATGACTCCTATTTTTTATTTAATTATAGAAATTAATGTTTTAAATAAAATAATTTGATGAATGAAAACTACTAGTTTTAAATTTAAATGATCAAAACTAAAATGAGAATAAAGTTGACCAACAAAATGTTGAATTAACCCTTTTAATAATTATTACAAATATAACCCATTGCACCCTGCTTAAAAATCAAACCAAACACTAACCCTCTTATTAGGGTGTAATGCTATTGAATTAAACAGGCCCTAATTGATTGAAGCACTCGTGCAAGACCAGAATTCTTGTGAGTTCGTACTTGGGTTCAGGTTTTTTAGGCCCACTGGATTTACGGAACTTTAGGCCTTTGTAGGTTGGGCTCCTGTGGCCTTCTCTTGTTTTTTAACCAGCGGGAAAAGTGTAACAAAAATCATACATTCCGCAATATGCCCGCCAAAAAAAGGCCCAACTTAAATAAGAACACCAAACACGGGTAAATACTTGGGTACTACAAACTGAAGAATTTGCAGCTCTGATTTTCTTCTATCACTATTGCTTGCAAGAAATGGGGTATCTTATGTGGTGAAAGAGGTTAGTTATTTACAATGTGGTAAACAAATTCGAATCCCCACAGGAAAAGGTACTCACTCCGTGTCCGATAGTGTCGAGTATAAAATTACCTCTAATAGAAGAATACATCAGCTTAACATATAATCTCGTGATTGTTGTCTCAACTCTCAAGTCAAGGGAACTGGATGCACGAAACATAAAAATGGAGTATTAAAAAAATCACATTATAATTGGCATCTTTTACAGCCAAAGCTTCTTGCCTCACCAACACTATCGAATTGAAGAGTAAAGAATGAATTTACAGCTTCTAACAACCAGCAGCTTTTCGCGTTAAATTCCTCATGAAATGACAATACTCAATCTGTAGCTATCCATAACTAATGCTAGGTTGGATTATGAGCCTCAATATCAACATGCTTAATACCAGGAACAAGATTCTGGATTTCCAGCTCCAACCTATCCACTTCACTTCCCAATGCTGTAACTATTTCCGTACCTGCCGGAACTCACAATTGTAATTTGTAAGCACTTAATAACTACACGATCAAAACGTAGATAAGTAGGAGTCATGGATGATGTAAATACCATAGTCTGACAAAAACTTCAGCTGGCTAGCCTGATCCTTCTTGGCAGCAATCTCATCGAACTGTAAATATAAATTCATTAAGTTTGGAACCAGGGAATTGCCAAATCAGCATGGTTGATAGAAAGAAATGCATGCTAATGCTTCTTTAATGTAGACGACATACCTAATAATTGAACAGGGATTGGAGCCTAGATTTAACATGCCCTCAGGAGCCAAATGATGTCATAAATGACTTGATATCATTAGATTTGTTTTCATACAGGTTTAAGTGTCAATTGGAAGGTAGTTTTGGCATTTAGACAGCCATCAGAACTATCCTTGTTATTTGTTACATATCAAATGTGACACATAAGCATATGTATAAAATCTAGGGTTCTTTATTTCAATGCATTATCTAGTGTGTATAAAGAACATAACACGTTACCAAAAAAGGTTTTTTGGGGGCTGAAAACAATCCAAACCGAAGAAATGACCAAGAAATTGAGAGCTCAATACAAATATGGCTCATGCAAGGACTGCCATCCCCATGATAAACATGCATATGCTTATTTCGGCACTATAAATACACATTAACACGACCATAATATTCACCTATTCCTGATTGATTAATATGTAATAAAATGCAAAATTAAGCCAATAACAATATCATTCAGTGACAACGTGACAGCAAATTATAGAAAAGATTTAGATGAAAATAGGGTAATGAAGATCAACCTTGCTGGCCCACTCATCACATCCAGTCCTGAGAAGATAATTCTGTACCACCATCTCCCCATTAAAATCTGTTTTAACACAATTGAGATAATCAAAATCATAATGCCTAAATATAATTATTTCTTGTAAAAATCACAACATTTGAATTTAACATGTTTATAGATGTAAACATCATGATTTGAATTTCATATACACATGTTGAAAGAGCATAAGAGTGACATGAAGAATAAAGGAAGGGAAAATTAAAACAAATTGTACTGACTGCAAGAAGCATGCTGTCACATAAATTTAATATAGAATATGCAGGACATTTTTAACGTCAATCACTGCCAAGAAATTAATGGTAGAATTGAAATAATCTACACTTATATTAACAATATCCATGACGGGGAAATCAGTTAGTACAAGGAGATGAAGCATAACCTATTTCTGCTTTAAATCTGAAGAATCCAGGCCCAATAACTTCACTCTTGCAATCATAGATGGCATCTACAACCTAAAGCATACAAACCTGGCAAAAGTCAAAGGAATGACACATTGACACATTAAACAAACATTTTCTGCTTCAGAAAAAATCACACTCATACCGGATCATTTTTCAAAAAATGAAGCACTTTCTCCATATCATGGTCATCCATGGCTCTACCTATTAAAGCATGGCGGTTTCTTTGGATGAGAAATATGGCGACCTGTATAGTTCAGCAAGAAACAAGACAATTCTATATCAATCCTATGCTCTCTAACTTCACTACTACAGTATTCAGTCTTCTGATCCCTACTTACCATTCCAAGTAGGTTGCCAACTACGATTGATCCTATAGGATCATAAATGGCATTTCCAGTAGTATTCACTGCAATCAATGATGCCCCAGCGATGGCAAGGCCGGTTACTGCAGCACCATCCTGCAAATTTCATGTCTCAAATATAAGAGGAATCAACAAGGAGACAGAAAGGTTTCCTTACTATCGTGTATTAAAAACCACACAGATGAAGGAATTCAAGTTGATGCACATTGGAGAGGAGAAATACTAGTATTAGCAACAAATATTAAACTATCTATAAATCACTTTTTCTGAAGAACAATAACTAAAACAGGACATATTTTCTTTGCAATGGGGAGAATAGAAGCTTAACTGCTCAGGATCATAAAGCAATTAAGAAAAGTATAATGGCATATTTTTTTAGTTATTTCTCGAGAAAAAAGTAGCCTCAATATATGTGATACGTATAATATGTCACTCAAAGCCCTGATTTCCTTATTTCCCCTAGACTTCAATACTAACTTATTGTTCTTCTTTGAACCTAAGTAACAAGAACATCTCACAGAAACAAAATAAAAATGCAATAAATTACCTCTGTCATTACTGCAACAGATGTAGGATCATGACCACGCCAAACATAGTCTCTCACTTTCATCCCTTCTGCAGC
>JANTPZ010028392.1:0-13541 GCA_025593235.1 Vachellia pachyceras
AGGACAAAGGTAAACATGCATGCTTTCCGTATTAGGTTATTTAAGATATGAACAGAAGCATATAACATGATTGATTTAGTCCATTCTTTTTAGCTTTGGTCTACCAATTTTCTTTGAGAAAAAAAGATTTGCTCAGTAATGAAATTTTGCAGATGATACGGAAAACCCGTGACCCAAGGTGGAACGAAGAATTTGAATTCATGCTAGAGGAGCCTCCTCTACATGAGAAGATACACATTGAAGTAATGAGTAGGAGGACGCTTTTCAGCTTTCTGGGCAAGGTGGAGTATTATCATGACCTTTATCTTGATCAGTAATCTCTTTTAATGAATTTTTGACACGAAGATTGTGTGTATTGAGATGCAGGAATCGCTGGGGCATGTGGAGATTAACCTGAATGATGTGGTGCACAATGGTCGCATCAATGATAAATACCATCTCATAAATTCGAGGAATGGAGTTATACATGTTGAGATCAGATGGAAGGTCCTTTAAGCCTTGAGGTCCTTCATAGCTTTCACAGGTTACTACCTAGGGAGCAGATTTCAGTTTGTTTAGTGCAAGAGCCCAAAAAAAAAAAAAAGACAAGCTTTTAATGTATCAAGACTTGTTTCTTTTCTAGGCATTTTATAGTTTTTTCATTTCGTTTTAATTTTTTCACAGGTGTAAAAGGATTGTTGCAGCAATTGCTGGTTCGTTCATAAATAGAAAAATAAAAAGTTGCTTGTATTTGACCAAAATATGGTTGAATATTTTTATTATTAATATTAGGATGCACTTAATATTGAATAGTACTTCATGGAAGAAAAACTTGTGCTTGGAAAAAATATTAGGTCTTATTTGAAAATACGCCCAAAAAACATTAAAACTAGGTTAAAAAAATATTAGGTCTTATTTTTCTTGGTGTGGCGAGGCCTTACCTAACCGGGCTTAAAAAATCGGATCAGGATGGAACTAGGTGAAATAATGATTTAAGGGTTGATTTAGGATCAAACCGAAGTCAAACCAATTATATTAAAATAATATAATTTGATATATTATATTTTATTTAAAAAATTAATAAACAAGCCTAAAATATTATTTTATTTTACCCATATTTTAAATTTTA
The DNA here is from genome assembly GCA_025593235.1 of Vachellia pachyceras. NCBI lineage: Eukaryota > Viridiplantae > Streptophyta > Magnoliopsida > Fabales > Fabaceae > Vachellia > Vachellia pachyceras. The sequence goes on from JANTPZ010028392.1 coordinate 1,109, forward strand.
TGGTTTAATTAAATATCAGCGATAAAAATAATTAGGATAAAATGAATTAATTTTATCTTATGCCTTCATAAATACATTTGTTTAAATATAAAATAAAGAATTAAATACTAGTTTTGTTACTATATTTTTTAAAAAATTAGGGAACGACATCATCCCACTGTGGTTCCATTTTTTAGTGTTTTTAAATTTTAATTTTTTTTAAAAAAAAAAAGCAAACCGATTGAACCAGCTGTCCAACCGGGTTGATAGGTCAAAACCGGTTTGATCGAGTTGCCCCAGTCTCCGGTTCCGAGCCTGAACAGGTAGGGCTAGTCCGATTTTTTTAATTATGCCCAACGCAGTGCAAAAACAGAAAGCAATCCGAGTGTTTTTTTTGGTACACAGAAAGCAATCGGAGTTTTTTTTTTGGTATAAACCATCCGGTATCCTGGGGTATCCTGGGTTCATTGCCCACCCCAGACTAATCCGGACCCCTCGCGAGGAAACCTTACGGTGGTAGCGAGGTACCGATGGGACAACCTCTTTGAGGTTGTGTTAATTATCGCGGCTGTCACTCCCCAGAGTTCAAACCCTCGCCCTGAGGAATGCTGGTAGTAGCCCTTACCAACTCTACTAAGCGCCTATTGGTAAAGTTGAAAACTCATTATACACCTCTTTTTTTTTTTCCGACTTGCAAGATACAATGTGAAATTATAGGTTTTAGATTTAGGCCCATGTGAGTGAGATCCTAAATGTTTAATGCCCCAAGCCCCAAGGTGTGAGCTCAAGAAAAAAAAAGAGGGCCCAGAGTGCAAAGAAGAACCCCATTAGCTTGTCACTTCATACGAAATGATTCGAGAATTGTGAATAATATTAAAATGGGCCAATGTGAAAATTTTCATGTATTCATAAATCTAATAATAATTTTTTTTAAAAAAATTTTGTGTCCCATCGAGACCTAATGGGAGTTTTGCAGATAGTTAAGTTAAAAAAAACTGTACTGAGATGTTATTTAAAATATATTCTTGTTGGGTCGTCAATTATTTAGTTGAAATGATGCACAAAATCAAAACCCCAAAGAAAATATTGTGGGAATGCCACGTGGCATGTAAGTTTAGTCTCCAAGTGATCACTTGAATTGCACTACAACATTGTTAGAGTTTAATTTTTTTTAACGTAATTATACATGATATCATGGAGTCAATTCATTACGGATTTTTCTTTTGGGGGTGAAGTGGGATTATGGGGATATGGGCGAGAAAGCAGGGGCTGGCTGGCTAGCACTCACACATCAAGCGAAAGTCTCCTCCAAACAAATAATAATAATAATAATAATAATAATAATTAATAATAATAATAATATTATTAATTATTATTATTATACAAAAAAGGAGAAATGGAAAAGAGATGGAGTGGGAGAGGGTGAGGACGAGGGAATGATGGGGGAGGCGTGGGCCCCACAGAATGTCTGGATTAGGTTTGACTTTCCTCACTCTAATCCCTTTGCCCTCTCTGCATCATAATGCCCACCCCCAATCCGATACCATTCCCTTCACATGCTCCTCCCCTCACATCATTATTATTTATATCAACAATAATCATTACTATTCTCTAAACCTACATTACATTGCTATTATTGTTAGTATATAATTTAATTTTGGGATAAGTAGCATTTTTACCACGGAAGTATACAGGTTGGAGTACTGTGTATCCGGAAATTTTCGAGGGATCAGATTCGCCACGGAAGTTTGTAAAACGAATAAATTTTCACCTGGGCCAACGAAGCGTAACGACCGTTTTTCAAGTCGGATACACTACCACATCATCCTCCACGCTGTTTAACTCCCTAAACCTCTCTTCCTTTTGATTTACATGTTAGCTTGCCAAGCAGGATGTTCATTCGAATGATGAGTGTGTATAATTTGGATGCCAAACCAAACCTTTTGAAACCGAACATAGAGAACGCAGTTCAGGAATTGATGTTTCCAAACCGTTTTTCAATTACGGTTCAGAAAGTCATGCACTGTGATTGAGCTTTATTTGTATTAGTTTTCTACTTGAATTTTCAGAGTCTTAGAGTCAATTTTAGCCCATACATGACCTTTTTTGTGCTTAAATGTAGATTAGGAGTTATTGATTTGGATTAATGTGATTTTGGGCATTGAATAACGATTTATTGTGCCTAAATTACATCATGAGCAAATGATACTGCCCGTATTTGCTATTTCATTTCAGGAACTCCTTACAAAAGGCCAAGGGAAGCAGCTCTGGATAATTTCGCCACTGCCAAAGTTCAATCAAGCAGGCAAAGAACTCTCAGGAGAGGTTCGCCGTGACGAAATCACAAGTTAGCCTCGGTGAATATCGCGTCTCAACACCAGATTTTTACTCCAGATAGAAATTAACCCGACCCAACTTTAGAGATCCGACTCATGACGGTTTCTAATGCTAAATTAGGTCATTTTTCGAAAAGAGGAGAAGGAGGCTGAAGAAGGAAGGCAGAAAAACACACACTCTCATCTTTTCTCTAATCTACACACTCTCCAAACCCTACCTTCATCCATTCATCATGCTTCACTCATCCATTCAGAGCATGTTTCCATCATCTATGAGGAGCTAAGCATCTCCATCCTCTTGAAGATGGAGTGAGCCGGAGTTCGAAGTGCCGCAAGGGGAGTATTTACTTTCAATCTGTATTTACATTATAGATTACTTAGAATCCGAGTTGGACTTTGTGATTTGTATGTAGATACTTGGTCTCGGTTGAGCCACACTTGGATTATTGTGTATTGAGTTGTTTTGTGATTGACAAGTGAAATGGAGTTCATTTTGCTTATTCAATGAAGTCTTGTTGTTCTCTTCTATCATCCTAGTTGTGCTTGGTTTTAAAGTCAACATGCATGGAGTTGATTTCGTCACTTTGCGATTTCCGTACACACACTAAGAGCGCTTCAAGGATTTCATAGAATGGAGTTCATTACATGTTATTCGTAACCTAACAAGTCGTGTAGGGATTTAGAAGGAGATCATCTTATGACGCTCCGGACCCATACGAATTGTTAGGGTTTGTGATTTCGAAAACTTAGTGCGAAAGTCGATACTCTACCTAATTTTTTGCGAACTATGATGGCCCAATTCATTTTCAAAAGGAACCTACCATAACCTCCCTTTTCAATCCAAATCTGCCTTATTTTTCTTTACCGTCTGAAAATACCAAAAACAAGTTTTGAATTTTATAGTTGCATTAGGTACATAGTTTATCTTAAATTAAGAAACCGTTTGCATCTGCATCACAAACATAATCACAAGCTAAAGACTATTGGTACGCGACTAGCTTCCGATGAGAACGACCCTGGGGTTGTCAATATACAATCCTTGGAAATCAAAATTCATATTCTCGATCCACTTTCAAGGCTAACAACCGATCTAAGTTTACATTTTGTGGCTTAGTACGGATCACACTGATCTCATTCCGATGAGAACTATTCCTTATTCGAATGCATGACAGACCCCTTTCTGACGAATTGAAGTTAGAGAGACTCAAACGAATGAGTTGTTCACATGAATCGAATATGCATTTCCAAACCGTTGTTCACAGGTACGGTTTAGAAAGATACGACGCTTCGTACAATTCAAATTAGTTTAATTCTTCATTCAAATGAACTTACAGATTCGATTAAATTATTCTCATCATTCGATTTCTAAATGGTCGTGTTCTTTTACGGTTTAGAAAGTGAGGGTGATTCATTAATTCGAATAATTTGTATCCCTCATTCGAATGAGTGGATTGAGCGGATTCGAATGTGGACTTCCAAACTGTTGTTCGCACAATCAATTTAGAAAGTGTGGACGCCACATCCGATACGATTTATCCTTCAATCGAATGAAATGAACTATTCGAATAAATTCTTCTACTTATTCGATTAAGGATTTTCTTAACCGTCGTGTTCTTTTACGGTGTAGAAAGTGTGAACGATGCTCTATTCAGATTAACTGTACCCCTCATTCGGATTAACTGATTCGTGTAAGGTTTTCCAATCCTTTTTTCACTTACGGTTTAGAAAGTGTGGATGCTTAATGTTTACCATATTTCACTGACCCATCGAGGGATCAACAATTTGGAAATGAAGAATAAAGAATAAAACTAATTCGAATTGTACGAAGTGTCGTATCTTTCTAAACCGTACCTGTGAACAACGGTTTGGAAAGAAATATTCGATTCATGTGAACAACTCATTCGATTGAGTCTCTCTAACTTCAATTTGTCAGAAAGGGGTCTGTCACGCATTCGAATGAGGAATAGTTCTCATCGGAATGAGATTAGTGCATGACTTTCTGAACCGTAACTAAAAATACGGTTTGGAAACATCAATTCTTGAACCGCGCTCTCTGTGTTCGGTTTCAAAAGGTTTGGTTTGGCATCCGAATTATACACACTCATCATTTGAATGAACATCCTGCTTGGCAAGCTAACATGTAAATCAAAAGGAAGAGAGGTTTAGGGAGTTAAACAACGTGGAGGATGATGTGGTAGTGTATCCAACTGGGCAAACGGTCGTCACGCTTCCGTTGACCCAGGTGAAAATTTATTCGTTTTACAAACTTCCGTGGCAAATCTGATCCCTTGAAAACTTCCGGATACACAGTGCTCCAACCTGTATACTTCCGTGGCAAAAATGCTACTTAACCCTTTAATTTTAAGAAAACTAAGAAAGTTAATTAACTCATATCTTTATCATTTTTTTCTAAAATAATTTGATTAAGTTACATACCACTATATAATCTAATGATGCTCATAAACATTTTAAAATATATCTCATTGTTAAATAATTTATTTAGATTTTTTAATCTCTAAAAAAATCATCTAACTTCTCTTCTTTATAAGTTAGAGTATCTACTATTGGTGGCAGTCACTATACACACCGGTAGGGATCAAACCCTTGGCTCAATGCTTACAAAACACAACTAAATGCTAGTTATGGTAGTTCTCATGGTTAAAGTCATATGACATTTATATTAAAAATATGTTGTATTAAATTAAAACTTCATTAATCACAGAACGAAAAGGCTACAACATGTTAGGACACTAACCAATAAGCCTCTTTTTATCATTCACTAACCTCACACCAGGGTATAGTATAATATCATGCATTTATTTGGTAAACATAAAAAAAATTCGCATTCGTGCATGTATTTTATATGATCATAACCTTAACTGGTGTAAATGCATGAGAATTAAAGATAAGGTGCTTCTTATATATATATATATATTATACTATTCTATAATTATCAATTTCAATTATTTTAAAAAAAACAAACTAATAGGTGAATTGCTTCGTGATTTCATCTGAGGTATCTCACATTGTATGTGACTTTAGCATGTGAAAGTAAAATATGGTTATCTTTTGTATTAAAAAACCTTTCAACTTTTAGAATGAAAATATATATATATATATAAAAGAATTGGGCGTTCTCTATTGAAAAAGACAATTATAAAGTAGAATTGAAACGAATCTTGTTGCTTACAATACTAATGCCCCGTTGGAAGATTTTTTATGGAAGTCGAAATAGAAGTAGAATTAGAATTATAAGTAGATTTTAATTCAAGTTTAGTAGGTTGGAAAAAATAATATATAATTTTTAATTAATATATATATTTATAATATAAAAATACTAAAATACTCTTTACCACACAAAATCTCTTCCCCGCCCTTGCTCCATGGCTAACAGGCAGAAACACAGATTGGAAAATCCTTGACAACCTGACAAAATCAAACTCAACCAAATTGAAATAAGATAATTCATGGAAAAATCAATCTCAGTTGTCAATCAAACTCAAATCCATCAAGAACTACAAAACACTAATCCTATTTTAAAAGCATCACAACAATCAAAACAACGCAGAGCAATGAGAGTAGCAGAGAAGCATGCATGGAAAAGAGATCAAGGAATCGGAGAAGTGTTTGCAAATTTATGAGGTACTGCAAGCACGAATGGCGAGACAGAATAGAGGACGGCGGCTATTCCGAACGACGCGACGAAATGGAGGACGACGACGATTTCGAGTGCCTCAACGGATCCGGAAGTAGAGCTCGTGAGATCAAGAGCATAGCGCTTGTTCGCCGCCTTTCGTCGCCACACTTGTCGTCTCTGATCCCATCCAGCGGTCTGAGTTGTCCCCTCAATTATGGGTATGGAAAACGAATAAGAGGGAGAGAGAGACTGAGGAAGAAGAAGATGGTAGGTCGCTGGAGATCACAGATGGAGGGAGATGGAGGATGTAGAGGTTGAAGATGGGTAGGGTAATGAAAGGATAAAGTTAGCAATATGTTAAATTATCGTGGGTATAATAGTCTAAAAAATCTGAGTTCTATTGAAGCGAATAAGCGATCCAGTTCTCAGGGTGTGAGAGGTAACCACTTTCAATATTTTGGTGGAATTGGAGTTTCTATGGAACTGAGTTTCAAGCCACCAAACAGCCAAATATCTCACTTCCTACCCCTCACTTCAATGCTGCTAAACGAGGCACAAATGGGAATATCTGTTGTAAGGGAAATCCATCTTAAATTACATCCACAAGTAATATCTTTTCTTTTATTTATATATGTATTCTCTTTAATATTAAATATAAAACAATTTAAAGAGACTTGTTTTGGTTCAAATTATAAAAAACCAAGTACCCGTAACTTATCTCTGATACATTAATTAGTTACAATAATTAAAGTATATCCTTTGTTAAATTAAGAGCAGTAGCTAAAAATAATAAATATAAGATTAAAAATTAAATTGGAAGATTTTATGAAAATATTTTTAACTTATGATGTTTCAAGGAAAAATAACATTTTTGAATTTTGGTAAAATAGTTTTATTAGGCTAAAGTAACATTCAACCCCCTGATATTATTATCCCTGATGCAATGAATACCCATAATATTATTTTTTAATTACATTCAGTAACCTAAACCATAGAAAATATTATGGTATTGAAAGTATCGGAAAAATTATTGTACTATACATAAGATAAATGTAATATATACAACTGAAAAATAATATGAGAATGTTGAATATTACACTACCCTATTTAATTCCATATATTTAAGATATTGGAGGAAATATGCATTTATACTTCCAAGCCCAATGGCCTGTATGCATTAAACTATCATAACGCATCATTCCGTATATTAAATTAGAAATGTTGTACGGATATGCGAATGTTCAGGATTGTATTAACTAACACGATTCCGGTTAATTAATCACTTGTAGTTTTTTACTAATAACGAAGAAAGAATAGTAGCAGTAGCAGTAATCAGTGAAATGTGAATGGGCAGTCCCAATGAGGTTGAGCTATAAACCCTAGAAAGAAAGAAAAAAAAAGGTAAGGCTTTTGGGGTTGACTTACCCTAGAAAGTGTGGCCAAAAGGGAACCCTATCCTTTGATCACGAGAGAGAAAGAAAGTGTTGTGATTGCATGTGAATGGATCACCACTCATTGCAAAGGAAGAAGCTTTCATGGCACTCACACACACTGTGTGTTTGGGAACTTCGTTGAGAGAAATGAGTTTATGGATTTTTAAATGGTTTTTATAGATTTTGAGATGATTTTTACAGATTTTAAGATGGTTTTGTCTCAACTTACGTACATCGTTGGAGGAATGAAGTTCCCAAACAAGCACACAGCATGAGAGAGAGAGAGAGATGAGAGGCATGTGTGTGTATGTATGTGGCCTCAAAAGGAGGAAATAAGGTGAATTGAAAAGTGGTCACCACCTTTGTTTCATATTCATGTTGTGTTGTGGGGGAGAGGGAATATATGTCTTTTTGCATGCTCCAAACATAGCCACCCACCACTCTCTTCCCCTTTTCCCCCATCCTCCTCTCTCACTTTTAAAAGATTATCTCTCTCTCTTTCTTTTATCCTGAGAGAGTAAAGGTATGTGGAATTTGCTGGGATTCTAGGTAAAAAGGTTGTTGCATTATTCATTCAAACCATACACATCCATGCATGCAAACAACCCTACATATTACCATATTACATAATCATAATTATTCATATTAGAATACCTTAAATCCCAACTTTACTGATGACCTATGGCTGGTCAAACTTACCAGCTGGCTCTGAGCTTTATTCATTTATTAACTTAAGATTCAGCTCTATGTTTTAATAAAGTTACTATACAATTTTTAGTAATTTTGCAATAAGGTTTCTGTAGTTTAATAGTAGTAATTTCCCTTTGCACATAGTAGCGGAGAGAGCTGTAAATAGTAAAAATAAATAGTATAGTAGTGTGCTCAACATTGAATTGTTAGGGCGTTACAAGTCCGATTTCCAACGAAAACATGAGTAAGTGAAGCTAGCTACATGCTAATATTGGTATATTTGTATTACAAGGCACTTCAAACCACCTTAATAAAATTAAGAAAACGTGGTTATGCACTTGTAGCGCTCATCAAATTTGTTTAAATATGGAAAAAAGTTCTAAATTTACTCATATTTGAAATAATATATTACATCTCGAGCAGTTAAAAAAATTGTGTTTAATTTAAACAGGGACAACATCGAAATTATAATTAATACCCACTTTGTAACTCACTATAACAACTCATTTATTTTAGAAAATGTCTTGTACTACTTGTAGTTTTTAACCCACATGCTGACCCATATTCCCAACCATAGGGGAAGTGATCATACACACACATGCGTACAACATATAAGTTAAAAATTATCCAACATCATCGAAAGAGATTGCAAGTTCAAGTCATCACATATGTGTGCAGTGGCGGATTCATGACCTTGATTCAGGGGGTGCAAACTATTTATTTGAGAAAATGAATGAGATTTATTCTTAATATCTTTTTAGAAGAATTTGAGCAAAAATTTAGTGGGTTCAAAATTAGCAAATGAGGGGTGCAAAATAAATCACATAATACTAATATATACATAATTTTCTGTAAGTTAGAGGGTGTGACTGCACCCACTTAGATTTACGTAGGTCCGCTTATGTATGTCTGCATGTGGTGTGCATGTTTAATTGTAAGGAGAAAAAGATTTACTTCTATTTGCAAAGAAATCAAAATGTACTTAAGAGAGGGAGAAAGGACATTTATTCCCAAGAATAAGAATCAAAATGCATGTATGTGTGGATGGATGGATATATGAGAGATGATAATGAATGTGCATGGTGTTGGGGGTGATGAGTAGTGACAGCTTGGAAATAATGCTTTAATTAATTGGGGATTAGACTAACAAGGAGAGAGAGAGAGTGGGAAGTGAAAGTATTATATATGATGATTCCACATTAGACCAATTACATATATGAGGAAATAACCACTGTTTGATCATCATCCTATCTCCAAAAAGCAATCACCCTTTAATATTCAACAAACCCACTCACTACCCTATCTCCCTCAACACACATGATTTCTTTCAAATTCATGCTCATCTCCAGATTTTTGTCACCACAAGTAATATTCACCCACAAAGCTTAGCCGTGACTAAAAATTCATATGGCTTAAAAAGGTTCCAAGATGCATTATGCCTTTGATTTTAAATGTTTGAGAGCTGTTATCTTTTTTTTGGATTACTTTATTCATTTTGTTATCCCCCTGCTACTCTTTAAGTCTGGACACCTAGAAAATAAATTCATATTTGTCAACGGCACAACACCATTAAACAGAGCTTGACAATCTTTTAAAGGGAAAATATAAAAAAAGACCTTTAAAATTGTAAAATCCTAAATCAGTTATTTACTATGTAATAAGTTGTGAATTGCTTATTAGTAGTTGTTAATATACAATCAAGAATGGTAAAAAAAACTGATTTGGGATTTTGCAATTTTTAAAATCTTTTTTTTGTCATTTTTCCTCTTTCAAAAGGCCATTATATATATGTTATAATAGATTTTTTTAGAATTTTCCTTCCGAACCTTTTTTTGGGTAAGCTACTAAAGATGCCTCCAAATCACTTTAGACTTAAAATTAATTCATTTAGAGATTTAAAATGTAAATATTCTTGTTATGTTAATATCATTTCTGATATCTTATTAAAAAGCTGTGACTTGATTATTTTATAAGAAAATTGCTAAAAAATCTCTCATTGCAAAATTTTTTGTTCAAGTGTACTTAAGAAATTCAGGTCTTCGGGTGAATACATAGTTTCTTTAATTGTGTAATATGTTTTTGATTATGTGCTTGCACATATAACACTCTCATTCCTTCTAAAAAATGAAATTGAGTACGCGGGTGATCGGTCCAAGGTTTTTAAAAAATGAGAATGCAATTTTATTTTGTATTATAAGAAATAATTTGCTTTAATTTGAATCATTTATATATTATTTTTTTTACTCTTGTTCTTATTAAAGATGAGAGAAGAATACTCACATATTTCTTATTCCAATGTCTTGAGGCGATGTTAAGTAAAAAATCTTTAGGCCTACTTATCTGAAACTTCTGACTAAATTAACATACTTTTCTTACTATTTGAAAAGCATGTAGAATTTGATTTTTATAGAGTAATAAACAATGGACGAGTATATTGAAATCTTCCAAATCACCAATGATCCTGAATAAGTCAAGTAGGATTGAAGCACGTGGCTATGAACCTTTCTCAGTGGAATTCCATGTTCCAGAAACTTGAACATTCAATGCCCACTTTTGAAGCTTGATGTTCATTGACGGCTATGATTTTCAGTCTCTACATCTAGAATGTGATCCTTTTTTTTTTGTACAAAAAATCAGGATGTGATCTTAATCCTTACAGGGCAGGCATCTTAGTTAACAAACATGCACTTATCACCGATTTTATTTAGATAATCTAACTAGAAAAAGAAAAAAACGATAATCATAATTAAATTTCAAGTAAAAGATACGATGAAAAAGTCTAAGTTCAACATTATTTTTTCGTAAAATAAGATAATCTCCTTCACGTATTTACATTATAAGTGGTAAAAACACTTCACCATGTTCCCAAACTGTTGATGTGCTCATTTGGGTTTCCCGTTAAAACTACGTTGCACATAAATCGAGGTAAAATTCCTTTTACAATTACCTTGATTTATGTAATATCACCCCAAACGCATTACCAAACGCACGCACAATATCTGATAAGTTTTTAAAATTTAATTGGTTGGTATATGTTCGACTGCGTGAAAACAATGTGTCTGTTTGGAAGAGTGTTTGGACTTTTCAAACATACATTCAACAGTGTTTTTTTAAATCAAGATAATTTCCTTTATATATTTACCTTATAAATAATAAAAACACTCATCCCTCACTTTTTCAAATTTCAAATGGGCACAATTTTTATTTATCGCGGATTACTTCATATCCATGTTTCCAAGAATTTTCGAGCCACGTTGATTATTAATGCAGATTTGTACAAAAAGTCAAAACACATTGTGGTCAAACTTATTATCACGAAATAAAGTACTATTATTTTTCCAAAATTATTTTTATTAGTATTTTTTTACTACATTGGATTGGATCTATTGAAATGCAATCCTGTCCGGATTAAATTTCAAAATAAAATGGTGGATTATTTATTAAAATGATTTAAGGCGTGGAGCAATGTCTCAAGAAAGAACATAATTGCGAGTTGAATAATTGATTGAGTCAAAATCCGAAATCATGAATTAAGGAACCAGATTATAAAAAACATGTTTACTAACTTTAACTAATACAATCATTAAAGAAGAAGAAGAAGTAGGGCGCCAAAATGGGTTGACACTCTCAAGAATTAATTAAATTAATCGGTTACAATAATAGAGTTTAAAGAAGACGTTAAATGTTGATTGATTCGTAAAATAATTTTTTTATTAAAAAAAAAAAAGAAGGGCTCAGAGATATTTGAAGGGATCAAGGAAGAAACGGTAATGAATGTCAACAGGGTTGACGTGGTTACCTCAGTGATGATGTGCACGTGTGGATGGATAATTATCATCATCGCATGTGAGCCCCCATAAAGAAATTAAATTAAAAAAGAAAAAAGAAAAAAAAGTAAAAGTAAAATAATTTTGTAAAAAGGAATGATTAAGAAAATCCCACAATGTTGACTCATGCCCAATGATAGTTCATGATGATGCAACCCTCCATCCATGGAGCTCACTCATGCACACACACACACATACATATATATATAAATATATATAATATTCCTCTCTGAGGAGAATTTTATCTTTTTCTATTATTACATATATATCCAACCTTTTTCTCCACAAGAGGGATCATGACATATTTCCACTCACCAACTTGTTTCTCATTTTTTTTATCACCTTTAATCATTCATACCACTAATTACCCTCCCGATTTTAATAAATATCCCTATATTAATATTAATCTCTCTGCTAAAAAAATTATCCTTTTTCTCTGTTTTGTCATTTTTATACCCAAACTATTTTATTTTATGAGCTGTTTATATATTTTACTTTTGCTGGTCTTGTGGGAAAATAGACATTTTCATT
>JANTPZ010028393.1:0-18847 GCA_025593235.1 Vachellia pachyceras
CTTTTTTCTTCTTTATCTTTCATCTTTCATGCTTTTATTTCTATCCTTCATCTTTCCTACTTTTTTCCTTTTTTATCTTTCCTCTTTCCTACTTTTCATTCTTTCTCTTTCCTCTTTCCTACACACTTTCTTTCCTCAAAATCCATAAAAGCTAATAACTTTCCAAACATAACTCACTTTTCAAAACGTAGGTTTTGCTTCAGAATTTGTAAAAGCTATTTTCCAAACCCTATTTTCCAAAACCTAAGTTTTACCTCAAAATCTGTAAAAGCTATTTTCAAAATTACATCTAAACAAGGTTATTATGCTTCTACAAGACTTAACTGCTATTTTTCCTATTTTCTACTATTTAACCTCTTTCTTCTCTCTCCTCTCTTTTTCCCCGGCCTTTCTCCCCGCTTTCCCCGCCCTGCTCAATACCGGGGCTCCCCCTAATCGACTGTTCTTTGCCTTCGCTAACCGCTCATCAAAGATCACAATCGTGTTCTTATGCTCCAGGGTCCGTCGGTATTCAAAGATCTAAATCCCAAATCCTCCTTGTGTCACCGTTGTTCTTCTTAGCCCGTCATCGCCGTGGTCCTTATACTCCTGAGTCCATCGTCGTCGTTCACTGCAGCTTCGTGGTCCCCGTAATCCTTAGTCGTCACCCGATCAATTTTCTAAGAATCAGAGACTTCAAAGACCAAAGCTTCGCGTGGCTTCTTCCAGGTAGGCTCTCTGTCTTCATATCTTTTTGTGCGTCTCCGGGGTTCCTTTTGGCCAATCATCGATCATCATCTAATCTCCCGTTTCTCTCTGTGCTTATATGGAAGCTTTTGGTGGTTACTTGGCTTGATTGCACAGTGGATCTACTCTGCAAGTTGTCGGATTTTTTACCTACTAAGAGATAAACGTCTTCGCATTTAGATTCTATATTTTCTTATCGCCTTCTTCCCCACTTTTTTATGGCTCTCTGAGATGTGGAGAAAGCTGTGATCTATATTTTACTGAACTCTCTGATATGGTTGCTTGGTGTAATGGCCAATGTAGATAAACATGATATAAGAAAGGAGCTGCAGTATTTCTTAATTGGGAACTGAGATTTCGACCATAATTGTGGTTCAATACACGGATCAAGATTAGCACAGAAGAGAATCCCCAGAAACAATACACCAGAATTACATAAAGATAGTAGCAAGAAGCAGTACAGAAGAAAGAAAGATGATTCAGAGAGAGAGAGAGGCCAACAACTAATTCCTACGCTTCTGTTATTTCCCCCTTGATTTATATTCCCTCATCTCCTTCTATCTCACATGGTTTCCATGTTTCTCAGTTGGGCTCTCTGCTATGGGCTTTGCATCACTTGGGTCTTCATTTGTGTCCACCTGAACTTCTGTCACTGCTGGGTCCATTACAATACCCTCCCCATCAAGTTGAACCTTGTCCTTAAGGTTCAATGCTGGTGCCAAACGTCTCATGTTATCCCGAATTCCCATGAATATGGTATGGGACCATCCCAGCTGACCAAAACATGCTGTCGCCAGTTGCCCTTATGTTGTACGTGATGCGTAGCTAGAATGTCCCTAGGGTGATATAATGGGCCCTTAGGAAGAGAATGAAGCGGTAACGGCAAATAAGTTTGCTTTGTACTGTCGCCATGAAATTGCTTGAGTTGAGCGCTGTGGAAAATTTGGTGGATTTTCATGTGAGCTGGAAGGCGTAAACAATATGCAACTTGGGCAATACGATCAGTTCCAATCCATCCTCCAGTCTTTAGTCCAGTCAGTGGATAACATCCACTGTCGCCTTGACCAAAATGCGCCTTTAGCAACGCCATCTGCCTCTTTGTGCCATGAAGAACAAATTGCCAAGGAAAAACATTTACACTCTTCAACCTTTGTGCCATAAAGAATATATGGAGAGAGATAATGGGGATAATTTGAGAGTAGAACAGCATAAAAAATGTCTCAATTCTGCTAAATCTGGAATATATTTGGAACTCATTAGAAATTGGATTTGAGTATCCAAGATATCCTTGTTGTACTGTGATCCATTGTAGGAATGGTCTAGGTAGATACAACAATAAAAGCTTGGTAAAAGCACTACACAAATAGCACCCACATTCTTCCTCAAGCTCCGAAGTAGCCATTCGAATGAACAGATCCTACCCATCAAAAGTAAACTGTCTGATGTCAATTAAGCTCTCAAACCACATAACACAGCCACTCCCTGCTCTTGATAGATTTGAGCTTATATAGGCAATACAAGAACAATTACTTATACACTCCTCTCTGCATCCCTCTAGACTCATACTCTGATCCATCCATGTGTTTTTCGTTTCCGGCACTTTCAACCCAGTCAATCTGATAAACCCATCCTTGCTTCCATTATTATAGGTCAATGCTTCATTTCTCACACATCTTCCTGACCAATCCATTGAGTTCCAAGCTTGTGGTATCTTAGGCTTGAATCCTCCCAAGCATTGGCAAACTGGTGAGTCGTGGATAATGTAATTCCCATTTGTAGAGCAAGAAATTGGCCACACACAATAAATCACATGAACTTTAGTAGCTAGACATTGTGTAGAGCAAGAAATTGAGACAGCTAAAATTGAAGAGGAAAATATGAATTGCGGGATTGGCTTCCTTCTTCTTGGAGCTCTTTCTTCTGTCCTCAAGTTGAATGGAGATGATATGACAGGGGATCTCATTGTTTTCTCCACAGGGAGCAGGTGCCAGTTGTTGCCTGATCTTTTGCTACCTGAAGCTGATAAATCAATAGGGTTTTTGATCCTTTTATTCTCTGTTAATGGGGTCATTGAAGAATGCTTTTGACCCTCAATTTTAGAAGCCGTAGTTGGGTTTCTTAAAGGAGTCAAGCTACCATCCTTTGAAACCTTAGAGGAAGCAGCACCAACTCTTACATTTTTCAAATCTCTTCATGATTGATGCAGTCAACCTGTTGAGTTCTCTAATGGGTGTAAAATTTGACATGTGAAGAGACTTGGGAGATGATCTCTTCCTCTCAGGGGAACCTAATGAAGGCTTCTTGCTAGTTGGGGTGGCAAAATTGTCCTTCTTAGGAGAATAAACAGAAACTACTGATATCACTAGTGAGGATGTGAACTTTGAAGTTTCAATGGCCTTTAAAAACTTGGAAAGGGAAGAGACAGGTTCTTGGCCATCCGTTGAAAACTTGACAGAGAAAATCCCAAATTCATCATAATCTTCATCAGAAATAAATGTAAACCATAAAGAATTTATGTAACATTTGCTATTGATGGTGCTATAGCAAATCCAACATTCACAATACGGTCAAAGGGCTCAATCAATATGAAAGTACAGTAACAACCAGGATCAAAGACCATTCTCCTTTGTATTTCATTAATCCCAGAATTGTTCTTCCCACTAAAACTAGAAAACCATTCTAGTCCACGCCTTAAAATAGTAGGTGAAACAGCCACTGTCTCCACATTTGTAACAGTAGTAGGACAACCATACAACCCTGCATTCATGGGGAAAGGTGGTTTTAATCTTGGTTTACCTTTTTTTCCCTTCAAGACTTGCCAAAGCTGTCGTTTCCTCACCACATTTGTAAGCACCAGCACCATCTATAGCTTGAATATCTCGATCAGCGAGAGAAAACGGAACGGGAGCTATCTTAGCCATCTGAACCAGCGCAGGTTGTGGAACCTCAAAAGAAGATTGAAATCAAAAACCAGTAGAAGCAAGTTGCTGAAACAGTGGAGTCTGTTGCGGTTGGGGTTGCTGAGAAGGAAACGGCTTCAAGAAGAGTGAAGTGTTGAACCCAGTGGCAAAAGAGGGCATAGACGGAGTAGGGGATGGCGTTGTGTGTCCCAGCCGCTGGTGGAGGTGGTCGACCGATTATGCCAAGGATTTGAAGAGGGAATGTAGTTGGTCGAGTTGTTCAAAGCGTTGCCTGCGTAAGTCATAAACTCTGTTGTTTTCTTGATCTCTGCTTGCAGATCTTCCATGCGCATGTTCTCTGCCATTACTGGGTGAAGAGCTCGATGAAAGCACCAATGTAGATAAACAGGATATAAGAAAGGAGTTGCAATATTTCTTAATTGGGAATTGAGATTTCGACCATAATTGTGGTTCAATACACGGATCAAGATTAGCACAGAAGAGAATCCCCAGAAACAATACACCAGAATTACATAAAGATAGTAGCAAGAAGCAGTACAGAAGAAAGAAAGATGATTCAGAGAGAGAGAGAGAGGCCAACAACTAATTCCTACGCTTCTGTTATTTCCCCCTTGATTTATATTCCCTCAGCTCCTTCTATCTCACGTGGTTTCCACGTTTCTCAGTTGGGCTCTCTGTTATGGGCCTTTGCATCACTTGGGTCTTCATTTGTGTCCACCTGAACTTCTGTCACTGCTGGGTCCATTACAATTGGCTTATCTTTTGTTCTGATACAAAGTTTACTGAAAGAAAAAGTCGGGTCAAATGACTTTGTTATCTGGTATTTTTTATTTTTTAAAAACTTCCCACGCAGTAATTCATGTATGATTTCATGGGTTTTATCGATACCAGTAACAAATCGATATTATCTTAAAAAAGAATTTGCAAGCCACACAACCATCCCAGGAAAAGAATTGCAACAGGAAAAATAGGAACTGAACCTTAAGCCTGGAATTGAGCAGGATGACTGGTCTGTGCTTAGTCGCATTGGTCATCTCTCTTTGATACTGTATATTTAACATCCACAATATTAAAAAGTGAGAATGAAGTTGAAATGAAGCTGAAAGAAATAAGATTTTCCTTAAAAAAATGCCTTGTAAATGCTGTCTCCAGGACATGTTTGTGAGAATTCCATTCCTTATGTCCTTACATCAATAATACAATTCCCCACAGCATCTTGCTCATCAAACTCAGCAGCACCCGTAATTGGATACTCAAAAGTTACTATTACAAGGTACTTCTCCGTGCATTTGAAAATAGTTTTTACGGTGTTAAAGACAAAATCTAGGTTTTAAAGAATAAAGTTTGGGAGAATAGTTTCTATAGATTCTAAGGCAAATCTAGGTTTTGAAAGGTGATTGTGTTTGGAAATTATTGGCTTTTACGGAGTTCAAGACAAAAAGTAAGTAGGAGAGAGGAGAGAGAAAGAAAGAAAAATAGGAAAAAGAAAATTTATTAGAAGATGTAATGTGATCTGACAAGAAATAATTTTTTCAAAACCTAGGTTTCAAATCTAAATTTTGTATCAAAAATGACTTTTTTGAAAAAATTTTGTACTTGGATAAAATTTAGGTTTTGTTTATAACTGAGATTCAAACATGCTCTAAGACTTGATCATGCATGAAAAGGGCAAAATCCATATGGATAATTCCAACATGGAATTGATCTGCGAGCACCACATTTTGCCGTGTGGTTTATAGTCTTGGGTGAATGCTTCATTTTTCCGACATGTAAATAAAGTTGTCTCCAGATCATTTGTGACTGAGCCAGAGACAGACAAAATCCTTGAACTGTTTTCTTTTGCAATTCAATTCAAAGACTAGTTCTGATGCTTATACAATATAAGCACTTTAAAATGAAGGGACACTGGAGGAGTGAGTTCCCCCGGAGCCAATTCTTGTACCTAATTATCCTCCCAAACAACATAAGACTGATCTTTTTGTACAGTGAAGAGGATCCTGATTAACGTTAGTTATCTTGAATCCTTCTTGATGCACTCTTACCCAGTAGAATTCAAGCCATCATATATAAGAAAATAGATGGATAGAATTTACGCGGAACAACATCAAAATAACACTGCTCTTTAGTCTTAGCGTTTCCTCTATTTCAGGACAGATGATAGACTTTGTTCTTGAGCAATTGTTAGCCAACAATTGAGGCTTGAGAAGAAATTTAATTGAAAGCTGATGATAGACCTTGGTTCAAACTGTCATGTTGATGCTAGTTTCACTGCTGATGTTGGTTCTTCCTGACTATGTTACCTTGAGGTTTTTTTATTGGTCTCACTCATATTTTTAACGGCGATAAGTGGTATGCTGGGGTTAAATCGAATTGTGCATTTGTAAACAGCAGAAAAGTTACACATGCAGTTTGAAGTAATTCTGATAGTCATAGATTTCAATATGCATGCCTGACATGCGCTAGTTATGCAAACCCAGCATTACAGTATTAGTATTATTAAATGGGTCTTTTTTTTTTGTAAGTGAGATATTATTTAATTGTGTAACGTTTTGGATTAGTGCAACTGTTTTACAATTATTAATAAAGGTAAAGGTAAAGAAAAAGGTAAAGCAACTTGGATTACAGATCAACGGAGGTTTTTATTAAAGAATGCATTGAGCAAATCTACAACAAACTACGTCCAGAACAAATGAGCAAATTGGTTGAAACAAAAGCCATTTATAATTTTATTAGGAGAAATTCTAATAATGATGGAACTTTATCAGAGCTGAAAGTGTAGTGGTTGAAGGCACCAATAATGATAACAGTGGTGAAACATCTTCATCAAATGTAATATCATATTTATTAGAGAATAAATTGGTTGATATTTTTGGAATATTGTCGTTTAAATATAAACCTACATGAAAAAAGGATATATGAAGATACATGATTGAGAAGTTCAAATAATTTTTTTTCCTAATTTTATCATAATATATAAAATATATATGACTACGTAGTATTTAATGAAATTCATGCCTAAGTAATTTTTCATTAAAAATCACTTTTCTAACATTTATTAAAACAAGTTTTTCCTTTCCATCAAAAGTTGCTTCTCCAACATTTATCAGAACATAAATAACATCACATCATTTAACTTCTACTAATATTTATTTTTCAAAATGCATTCTGAAAAAAGTTACTTCTTTTACTATTTAGAGTTTATTTGGAAGTCCGTTTGATAATAGTTTTTACGAAGTTCGAGGTAAAATCTAGATTTTGAAGAACATATTTTGAGAGAGTAGCTTTTATGGATTCTAAGGTAAAACATATGTTTTGAAAGGTTATTGTGTTTGTGAATTTATTGGTTTTTACGGGGTTTGAGATAAAAAGTAAGTAGGAAGAAAAAAGAAATAAAGAAAAAATAAGAAAGAGAAAATTTATTAAGAGATAGTATGTAATTTAAGAAGAAAATAACTTTTTCAAAATCTAGGTTTTAAATTTGATAAAAATATTTAGGTTTTGTCTCTAAAACAATTTTTATAAAAAATGTGAGTATTCAGATGAAGCTTAGCTTCTGGATTAAATCTAAGAAAGAGCTTCCAAACGGACCCTTCAGATCCATTCCCTCCCTGTGTAAAGGCATTTCGATGGAAAGGCATTGTAAAGAAACCAAACACTCTCGAGGAAGGAAAGGAAACATGCTTCCTTTCCATAGGCCCAAAATCAGCCAACCAAACGGCCATGGACAAGATCCTCACTCTTGACTCGTGAGTGCTCATCGACCTTATGGATTCCCTCGTCCATCTTTCCCTCCCCACTCGTTCTTCTGCTAGTACCCATCTCCACCCCTCTCCGGCGTCCCTCACTTCTCTCCGGCGTCGTAGAAGCTTATCTCACACGATAACATCGCAGGTTCTCTACAACGTCCCAAAGCCCCTTTCCCACGAAGAGCTCGTAGAACCTCACTGGCGTCGCATCAAATTTGAATTAAGTTAATTCCATTTATTTAAGCTTATAAACTTCTGACTACGTTTGTAATTGCTACTTGGGGATGGGATTTGTTTTCTCTTTTTCTTTGCTTGATGGGGATTTATGGTTGAATAATTAAATGGATTTTGATTTTGCTTTGTATGCAGTCAAGGTTGTTTGGTGGTGTTGTTGGATTTTTTTCTATCTCTTTGGTTAACCTGATAATGAAATTCTCACGTGTCGTTGTCATATGTGGGAAGCCATCATTCTAGTTTTGGGGTTTGGGTATTTGTAGATAACGACAATCGTCTATGATTTTACGTCACACCTTTCTTATTCTATTTTTCTTGTATTTGCTTCATTTCTAGAAATTGTGGGATACATCCAAGCAATTCTCCATAACATAGGACCAGAAATTGGGAAACAAGAGAATAGAAATTGTGAACATAGACGACAGTGACAGTGCAAACTTTCTCGGAGTGCAAGCCAGATAGAGCTTAAGGGAGACGAAGGTAAGATCGGGTCCAAATTCTTGTTCATGCTCCTGTGAAATTTCGGTCTAAATTTCTATTAATCTTGGCTGCTCTCTTTTATGATTTGGGTACTCCCTGGTGAATTGGCATCTGGCTTTGGCTTAAAATACATGTAAAAACATGCTTGGAAATGAATTCTAATTCTTCGATTGTTATAGAAGGCTACACATAAGAATTTCTCTAGGTCTTCCGGTGTAGGCTGTGTGGTAATGTTTGTTAGCATAATTCTTTAGTGTTTTCCGTGATTAGGACTTGATTATCATTTGATTCTTACTAACCTTCCCCCCCTCTATCAATCTATTTAACATCTGAATTCTGATGTGCATTTATGCATGATTCATTGATTCATTACTACTTAATGTTATAGGGCTTTTATGGGAATCAGTAAAATAGAAGTGAACTTGAGGAGGTTGCTGGCTGCTGCTGTTCAACAGCAAAATCAGGCAAAACTTGCACATGTAAGTCTGAAGATATGGGTTGGCAAGTTACATTTCATTTTTCGAGCTGGTGCTAACCTCAGTTAGCTCCAAATCTTTTTAAGTTCCCTTAAAGTATATGTTCTTATTAATTAGTGACTTTCATTGAATCTGTAGTATGTTGCTACTTTACGTGAGCAATTGGAACAAGTGGCTGAAGAGAGGATGCCAGAAGGATTACCAAGGTAATTTATGCATCGTTTGATCTACAATCTTCTTTAATCTCATCAATGTTCTGTTTACTCTAGAGCTTCTTAATTTCACCCTTGGCCCATGATTGCTGAACTTTCCTTTCCTCACCATTGTTTCGCCCTGTATGTGGTCCTTGAATTCGAGATCATAAGTAGAATATGGTTTTCCTTCTGAATTAACTTCATCTGGGTATTTCCATAGCACAAATTATTACTTAGCATAATGTAGGAAGAATATATTCAGTCTTACATCTTTGTTTTTGTATTCCTTTATCTTAGAATCATTCTATATTGGCTAGTGTATGTGTTTGATGCACTCTTATATTTATTGTGAAAAAATGTGTTCTGATCACACTGGAAAAGATTATTTGCTTTGAGCATGTTTTCTGTCGCAGATTTTTTTTTAAATTGCCAAGTTATCTTGTATCCTTTATTGTAATGGAAATTTAAACGACTTGAGAATAAGTTTTCTACCTCCTAGAGGTTTGATCATTCCATTTATATTCTTTCCGTTTGTTCATTCAGAGTTTCAAAGGTCATGCTGAATGATTATTCAGAAAAAATTGAAGGCATTGCTTCCAAACTGGCTAATCCGCTGGTATGTATTTACTATTCTTTTTTCAATGTATCTTTCAGTGAGATTTTCCTTTTTACCATCTAAACATATGAAATTTGAGAGAGTTCATTGAGATTACGCTTGAAAAATTGTGTTCTCACTTAACTTGAATAATTTTTGTTTGTATGATTTAAATAAAGAGAAGATTTCACTGAAAAAATGAAACTTGTTTTACAGATACCTTTGGCAATGGTTTATGAAGGAAACGTTGTTTTGTTAATATTTTGTTATGAGGTAACAAATCAGTGCAACTGCCAACCTACCATATGGAATAGGAGTATGATAGTATAGTAAATGTTGGGCTCGGAAAAAGAAGAAGTTTAGTATCGTTTTATGAAGAGATGGGTTTCTATTTAGTGCAGTTAATATCCAGCATAAGAGCTCCTGCTAGACAGTGAAAGTTTAGATGATTTTAATGATGGACTTCAATGTTTTTCGCTAAATAATAGGTACATTCCTATTTAGTAAAAGTTTATACTCAATTGATTTACTGTTGTGGGCTAGGATGACAAATCGTAAGGTTGAGGGGCAGTGTGCAAATTTAGTTTACTATTTTCAATTTTAGTCTTAGAATCATGAATTTCTGTGTACATTTGCAATTCAGTATGAAGCAGCATGTTTTTCACTGTTTATACTTTCCATCTTTTCGTAGTCCTCAATATTCTACTTCAATGTTGGGTCAAATAAGATTTTTTTCTGCTGAGGTTCTCATTTTAACCCATTTAATTTGCTTACTCAGCCTGACATGGAAGCATCTGAGCAGGACCTCAAAGTAAGTTCTGAAATTGAGGAGAAAAGTCAGATTCCCCTTTCTTCTGGATTGAGAAGAAGACCTGTGTAAGCAATATTTTACCCTTCTTACTGCTTTGTATGTTTTGTAGGTTTTTCCTACTGATCCCATCCATTTAACAGGCCTACTAGCCCAGGTACTGAAAAGAGTCCTCATGAATCTGTTGATATGGATTCAGCACCTGTCAAATTGGATGCTGAAGCACATGCGCACATTGACAAGCACAGGTATTGTTTACTTGAGTTTTATTTAATCCCACGTGATTGTTGGATTGTGCTTCCTTGAGGACTCCGTATTTATAATACATACATTTTGACCTTACAAGCTAATTGTGTATAATGCCCTATGTCAGTCTGTTTTTACTTCACATTAGCAGGTCACATGTATGTTCAACAGATCACAATTTATTGGTCGGATCATGATTAAACCGTGATTGAATTATTTATAACTAAATTAACATTCATTAAATAATATACTAATTGTTTTAGATAAAAACAAACGAACGAATATTTTTAACAAACCAAAAATAGGCTTTCATGATAGTTTTATTTTCATTCATTTTTCTTTAAAATAATTTATATAAAATTGAAAATATATCAAATTAATTACGACAAGTACAATCATGGTTTGATTGATGAACCGTGAACACTCTTGTTTGATTCAATGACCAGTCTGAATTTAGTTCAGAGTCTTTTTGTTTTTGCAATTTCCTCAAGGTGGACAGCATTTCTTGCATGTTGTTTTGATTACTCAGCTGCAAAACCAGAGTAGCTTATCCAATTTGATGATTAGATGCGAATAAACAACTCTTTTTTGAAGGATAATGCTTTTTAATGGAGAGAAACACATTATAAACATAATAATGAACGTAGTACTTGGTTGGTTGAGAAAAAGGTTTACTCCTCCTGTTTGCGTAATTGTTTGACTTTGTAATCATTCCATGGCATTAAAGTGCTGATCAATAATTACCTTTGTTTATAGCATTTCCATTTATCACAAAAATATTATTCTGTTATCATTAGCCATTATTATGTTGTCCTAGGCTCTTACTGTATAGAAGAGTTTCATGTAGGTTAGAACTCCCTGACTATATCTCCTACGCTCTTTATTGTTCTTTTCCTCATATTTCTCTAATATTTTATAAGATCAATAATTGTCACTTATATTTTCTCTTTTTTTCCTATCTGCCACAGATTGCTTTATGTTGTTTATTTCATTGCTTTCTTGCTTATGTTATTTGTTCTTGTTAAATTTTCTGTCCTCCACAGAAAGCTTCAAGATGATTTGACTGATGAGATGGTTGTGTTGGCAAAGCAACTTAAAGAGAATAGCCTCATGATGAGCCAGTCCCTGCAAAATACTGAGAAGGTCTACATTCTGCTTCACAAAAAGCTGATTAATTTCACGGACCACCTTAAGTCAAGTTGAAACTGTTCTGTGAAATATGAATACATATTTTTTAAAGGATGAAAGTTCAAATTTGCCAGGAGGTTTTCCCTTAAGAGTAATGCTACTCTAAAAGGTTTTTTTAGGAGTAATGTTGTTTTGAATGTTTCAAAATGGTGCAATGCTCCCTTTTACCGTTTAAAATTTTAGTGGTCAACATTAATTTTTTAATGCATAATTAATGTTTTAACAAAATGGGTATAATTGTTCCATTTTAACACTTATGGGGCAATATTGTTTTTTAGGGAAAACTTCTTGAGCAAAGTTACATCTTAACTTTTTTTTAAAATGTCAAGCACTTGTAAGTTTCTTGGATTTGGTTTGTGAATAAAACACGTCCATTATCCTGTGCTAACTCTAATTAAGATAAGGGAGCTTGGATCGAGTGCCTGACCCTTTTTAGAGGCTTTGATTTCATTCCGAAACTTCAATTAGTATAAACGAGAACAGCTGCATTTAATGGAAAAAAAAACAGCTGCATATTTTTCCCCTGCAAAATAAAAGGCTAGGGTTAGACCGTACAAGAAGAAAAACTAGTTAAAATTATAAGTCTCATTACAGTAGCAGGGTTTTCCAAAACCACAGCTTTAGTATTAATGTGATGTTGTTGAAGGACAAGCCAAACAACCCCATATATATATATATATATATATATATATGATATAACTACTGATTGTATCTGTATCCTGCAGTATTTATACATTTTTATATATATTAACTACATTCTTTAATATAAGAGCTAGTTGACTTTTATTAGAGAGATTAAAGAAGTTAAATACATTAATTAATAGTATTTAATTATTTATATTTACCATTATTCTTCAAACTAACTTATTTAACTTATAAAATGATATATAATCTAATTATATATATAAATAAATATTTTTAAGTAGTGTATTTAGGTTCCTTAATCTCTTATGCTAAGGATCGAAAGTGGTAATAATTGTGGAGCTTGAATGATGATAAGAGGTGGTATATTATGAAAAGTGACCAAGGGTGGCTTGTTTGCAGATACTTGATTCTACTGAGAAGGCCATTGAACATAGTTTGGCAAGCACAGGTCGTGTAAATACTCGAACAACGGCTATATATTCAGAGACTTCCAAGACCTCATGCTTGACTTGGCTCCTGTTGTTCGGAATGACATGTGTGTTCATCATGGTGGTACTTCTGATTGGTGTTACATAAGATTGCTTCACCTTTCAATTTATTTTAAAGGGTTAATGCAATATTTGATTTCTTTACATTTGCTCTCATTTTGGTTTGATCTTTCAGTTTAAAACGAGTGATTTTAGTTTCTTAAAACATTGATCCGTATAATTTAATAAAAATCTGGATCATTTTATCCTTTGAGAGATCAAAATTATTGGTTTAAGTTGAGGGATTAAAGATTGTATTAACCCATTTTTAAATTTCATTTTCTTATTTACTTCAAGATGTAGGTTTATTTTTTGCTCTGTGAGTGAATGCTTGTTTTGTTCTCTTTATGATGTTAACATTACATGAAAGAGATATGGGATGTAAGGTAAAATTTGATGTCATTTCATTGTCTCAATACATTATTGTATATATCTAGATGTTTTTTTGTCGTTCTCCCAATAATCGTCCTGAGACTTCACATTTTTGCAGAACTTCAAGCAATCAACATTAAAGTAGAATGAGCCATGGCTTGTTTATAGCCATGGCTTATGAATGATGTAAGCTACCAATGTTAATTTTATTTTATTTTGAATTGACTGGCAATCAAAAAAGAAAAGATATCTTTGTCTTATGGGGTGGTCCTGCCCTTTTGATTAGTCTTCGTGCATCAAGAGTAATGAGCACTAAAATCTAAACAGTTTGGATTTTGCTAACAGAATTGGATCTAGCAGATGACGTTAGTCTCTCATATGATAAATCAATATTTGAATTTTTGTTATGAAAGAAGCTCACATTTATCATCTGATAGTGCTTTGAACATGATTACCTTCATTAGTAGTTTAGGAAAAAACATAAACAATTTGGATTTTTTTTAAAAGAAGTATAGAATATAAACTAAAAATAATTTATTAACTGACAGTTTTTAAAAATGTTTTTTATTTAAAAGATATTAATTATAAATTTTAATTTGGGTAATTGAAATTAAAACTATATTGGGGGAGCGGTTTCGTAAAATGTGCCCCATATCTTTTAAATGATTTAAGCCAATATCAATCGACCGTAACATTTAAGCTAGCTTGTCAGATCACCAAGTTCAATCCATTCAAGGAACGTCACAGAAGTCTTTGCACTTCACAAGAGGAATCCATTTTCTCACGCAATGAAAGAAATTTGTGTATTCAGAGGAGAAAAGCAAGACAGATGTTCTGTTCATTTGGAAGATGCTTCAAACTGGATAAAGAAGATGGTTAAGTGTTAGAGGGTTACATGTCAAACCGGTAAAAAATAAAAAATAAAAATCATAACAGCTTTATTCTTTTTTTAATTAAAAGGAAAACCCCAGCCCTTAGTGTCCTCTAAACATCCCAAGGCCCAACAAAACCAGTCCCAACTCCCAACACATTAACACACATAAAACTAATCACTCACTGTTTCAACCGCTCAACGTCTTCTTAGCCACTTCCCAACACACTGACACATGCATACTTATTGCCTTGTGTGGAGAGAAACAGGGGCAGCGACGCGAGAGAAACAACATCTTACCATACCCAAGGTCTTCCCATACTCAACGTCTTCCCAGCTCCCTTCTACCTACCCAGACAGCGACGCTGAGAGAAAGAAGCAGTGACGTTGTCAACGGAGGAGAACGGTGAGAATCCAAAAGGAGAAAGTAGAAACAGAGCTTCGCGAGGACCCACAGACCACCCATGCTACCACCCAGCAGAGACGGAGAAAGGAGAAACGAGGAGGAGCAACCGGAGAAGACACCTAAAGGAGCGTTCGCCGACGACAACCACACGAGAAAACACTAAAACAATGATTTGCCCGTTCCTCTCTACTCCTTTGATGGCATCATTTCATTGTATCCTTCAAAAAAAAAAATATAACTCAGTCCACCCGCCTGACTCAGCGGGTCGACCGAGTCAAAGCCGGGTCACCTTGAGTCATGATCGAGTCACTGAGTCAACCATGGCTCGGGGTTAAGAGGTATCTCGGACCGATTTTTCGAGTCACAAGTTGTAACCCCCTTAACAATTGATCATATAATATATTATCATTTAATTAGATAACTCATTCTTCCTTCTGATACCATTTATAATCCTTTCTGATACCATTTATAATCCAAAACAACCCAGACATTAAAAGACAATTAATTATTAAATGCTCAAGATCTAGAGTACAAAAGTTATGATGAGACTCCCAACCCACAAACCATTCACAATTTACAATATCATTCCGACCCAGGGCACAAAGCTGGCCCACAAGTCACCATTAAAAGCCACAAAAGTCAATAATATTTAGTCTTCCCCTTAAACATGCGGGTCCATAAATAATACTCAAATGGATACCTAACAAGTTAGAGTACTAAAAGACAGATTGTTACCCATAAATAGAATATCCCGAAATAAACATAAGGGCAAACAAATCAGAGTATGCAATCCCTAAAGTCTGGCAATATACATTTCTCCTTAAGATAACCTAGCTACTTAGTCTACAGTGATAGCTATTATCAAACTGTTGGCTCCTTCCCTTCATGTCTCGAACCACTAAATTCCTCTTCTGAAAAAAATATATATCGATAGGGTGAGACATAAAGTCCCAGTAACCAATAATCAATTCATAAAATATACAATACGTGATTATAAGTCAGTGAAGCAGTGCTAATATACAATATTAAAAAAAATAATGTTTTCCATTCGTTACAATCAGGATGCACAAATGATCCCTCAATCCTACTCCTCCATATTACTCCATCCTGACTCCCCACTAGAGTGTGAGTCACAATAAATCCTGGCCTCCCTCATGGGTCTAGGCCGACTCCCACTAAAGTGTGAGTTACAGTAAATCATGGCCTTCCTCCTGGGTCTAGGCCGACTTCCCACTAGAGCGTGAGTCACAATAAACTTTGGCCCCCTCCTGGGTCTAAGCCGACTCCCCACTAAAGTGCACAATAAATCATGGCCTCCCTCCTGGGTCTAGGCTGACTTCCCACTAAAGCGTGAGTCACAATAAACTTTGACCTCCTTCCTGGGTTTAGGCCGACTCCCCACTAAAGTGTAAGTCACAATAAATCATGGCCTCCCTTCTGGTCCCGACTTCCCACTAGAGTGTGAGTCACAATAAACTTTGACCTCCCTCCTGGGTCTAGGCCGACTCCCCACTGAAGTGTAAATCACAATAAATCCTACCACTATGATCAGTAGTGGAGCAACTGCGGATACATTCACAATACATTACAGAAGTCTCATCATCACAAGATCATCCAACTACTTCAATGCAACCTAATATGTCAATTCCCCACAAATACATAAATTCACAATATGTTATGGATAAAGAGAAATTATGAATAGTTCATCTTACATATCTCTAAGCAAAACATATCCTTTATATATATAAAGAAAATACTTCCCACTTCACTGAAATCGAACATATAAAAATAGAGATAAGATTCGTAATATATAACTAAGGTATTGAAAATACCTTACAATCCATGCAAGCATATAAAATGAATTAACATCAATTACCTCAACTCCAAAATACTTGAAAGCGCAAGCCACAAAAGCATCAACCACAATTAAATCAATTTAATTGATCCCAAAAGAACTTCTACACCCAAAAGGAGCAGACGCCACACGAGAGAGATGGGAGAATAAAACTCTGACGGCTGACCTAATTTTCCTATGCTTAAAGTGAGGGGGGGTGAATGACATTTAAATAGTATCACTCACGTGGTCAGCTTTCTCCCTTTTGATTTATTTCCTTTTCTTTTATTTTTTTATACAACCAATATCACACACAATCCTCATTGATTTGTATGGATCACATTATCATAAATTCTTTTTGATTCAAAAGATTACCTAACAGATTATATTATTATTTCTAAATAATAAACAAATCCTTTAAATATAATCATATCATTTAAATAAAAATTAGAATGTTGCAAAGGTTGACTTGGCTTGGTCGGTTCTAGTTCGCGTACCATGCTTTTGAGTCCGTTTGGTTCTCTTTTTGGATCCCGTTTGATCGAGCTTCTAGAGAGCTTAGGCATAGGAATAGGTTAGGCCAGATCGTGCTTTGATTAAATAGGCTTAAACCTGTAATGAAAACATTGAACCTGAACCTGAGTTTAAGCCTGGATGTAGGCTTTTTTTAAGATCAGGCCTGAGCCTTCGAAAGGCCTAAAGCCTTTTTAGAGGCTTACATTCATATAATGTAGACCTCTAAAAAGGCCTTAAAATAGGCTTTAACCTACTATGATACACTTTTAAAAAGGCCTTAAGGTAGGCTTTAAGCCTACTTTATTTATTAGATGTAAGTATTTAATATAAATATTAGAATTAAAAAAAAATCAAAAAGTGTTATTTGTATCATATACAATAATTATATTTATTTTATATATAAACAGGTCAGCCTGAAGGATTACATGTTAAACTTTAAAAAAATAGGTCTGACCTATTTATACAATTAGGTCTTAGCCTGACCTTTTTAATAAATAGGTTAGGTCATGCTAGGCCCTAAACAGGTCCGCCGTAGGCTACCTGACAAGGGCTAGCCTATTCCCACCATTAAAAGAGCTCAAATGCACTTTCCTTAGTGTTTCTCTGCAAAACGATATAATCTCGTTCATACATTTATCTCGGTTTATATAAAAAATACTTCTCTACCGCGGTCCCAAATGAGTCCGACCTAAATGACTTTTGGCTTAAATGAGCTTCAAGTCTAGATTGGAGCCGTGATGAGCTTATCTACTGTTAGAGGCAATTATTGAGGCAATAAACCTGACGCATATCTCATCTTCTCCTCTCCACTTTCCAGATTATCATCTTCTTTCTGCAGGTATTCTCCTTTCTGCAGGTGTTCTTCGGAGACGGACTAGATTTGGTCGACGAGTATCATCTCATCTCCAAGCTCAGCGTCACTTGTTTTGGTTGACAAGCATCATCTCCTCTTCAGGCTCTCTTTTCTGCCCGTTCTCATTTCCACTTGGCTTTGAAATCTAAACTTCGTCATTAGTCTGATTGCTCAGTTGATCATGTCAGCTCATCATCGGATTTTTCGGCCACTCACATGTGTAGTTTCTTCTTCGACAAATATCTTGTGGATTATTGTAGATGATCGTGTCTGTGTTTTTCTCTATTTCATTAACAATTTTTTTAATTTTGATCATTTTATTTTTGTGGTAAAACTATTACAATATGTAAAATATTATATATATACATGTATTATTTAATGAGATTAACGTTAAGTTTTTTTACTAAAACTTACTTCTCGAATATTTATTTAAATAAGTTTTCAGTTTCACAAAAAGTCATTTCCATTATTTTCAATCCAAACATAAATCTCGTTATATTACCTAATTACTATCTTAACTTCATTTTCCATTTTATCAAAAAATTACTTCTATCACTGTTAATTTAAATGGGCCTATCGTTCCTTAGTTGAAAGTGAACTACAATGACCTTTTTAAACTAAGGATACATATATATGTTCTTACATATATATTTTTTTTTGTAAACACATATATTCTCCTAGTTTAGATAATCATATTCAAGATAATGTCGGATATTAAATATGAATACTTCTCATAACGAACAATCAAACTTAATTCACTTATTTGGTTAAATTCAAATCCCACGGTCAGATACCTCATTTAAATATTTGGTTATAAGTTGAGAATCGCTATTTCATGTTGAATTCAACATCCTGTGGAGTAGTAGTATCACGATAAGGTAAAGTCAGACACTAACAAGTTTTTTATTGAGTTGGTAAGGGATCTATTCCTTACAAAGATAAGGACATAAGTTTAAATTTTGAAAAGCTTATTTGTTTAAAGGTTGGCTTAGCAGAGATTAGTCTTTTAGTTCACAATGACTTGATCATGCTGCAAAAGATACACACGAGTAAGCCTGTTCTTTTAGTTTCACAATTTGATTTAAAAGAAAATGAATTTAATTAAATAATACATATATATTTATTTTTATATTGTTATAAAATTATGGAAAAATAAAATAATAGAAAGTAGCAGAATGTCGCAATCACGACTTGGAATGTACAGTGACA
>JANTPZ010028396.1:0-13380 GCA_025593235.1 Vachellia pachyceras
CCCCCATTGCAAGTGTAGGAAATAACTTAAATGATAAATCGTTTTTTAAATTTCTCCAAAACATGAAGTGATAAAAACAGTTATATTAAAATTGCCCAGTAAAATGTGAAAACAGAGAACCAGTAAAATGGGCTCAGCCCATGAATCACGACTAGTTCAGGCTGGAGTGTTCCTAACTCACCTAGGTCTTGACCACACATGCCCACACCATTTACCCTATAGGTTAAGGCGAACTGATCGATTTTCCCAATGTTAGTAGGAAGTAGTTTATATAATGTAAAAAAACAGGATTTAGCAGTGTTACCAAAATTGTTAAAATGATTGAAAGTGTTGTCGATATTTTATGAAACACTTAGTTAAAGATATTTTGAAATGATTAAAAATAGTTGAAAATAACATTATTGTAGTACAAACAACTGGAATTATTTTATCAGATAAAACTCTTCAAGACAATTTTACCTTGTTGTCCAAATAATAAAATAACAAATTTCTAACAGATGACAAATGCGATTTTTCTTACCAGAATGAAATTTTTCGAATTTTAAAATTGAAGTGGCATTTACGTGAGATCTTTTTATAATTTCTTCGCTAAAAAAAGGTAGTTTCTGAATTTACTGGTGCGAGATTAAATATTTTTAATAAATTAAATATATTGTCGAAAAGTACATGAGATACAGGAAAATTGTTAATTAAGTCCTAAATAGAGAATTAATGAATGAAAGATTATAAAGATTCAAAAAATTATCATAATGTTCCACAAGCAATTGTTAAAGTTATCATTAACAACCTCAACAATTTTTATTAATAATGTCAGCTGAAATTTTAGAGACATTTTATTATTAATTCTCGAGATCTTTGTGTCATCTTCCCGATGATAAAAAAATACTAAAATCACTTTTCATAGAAAGTGGCCAGGGGCCGTATTTGTTTGATATGTTCCATCACTGTCGATCAGTATATGCTATGTCTTGAAGTTCACGTAAGCCTAAATTATAGGTGATGTACTGTCTGGCAGTGAGAAGGCCAGCAAAGGAAGGTTCCTAAAAAAAATAAAGGGAAAATTACAATAAAAATATAAATTTGCGTAATAAATTTTGACTCATGGGCCCACAAAGTTTTATAGAAATAATATTATCATAAAAATTCTAGATTGATATATTTTACTCCAATCTATTAAAAATGTTAATAATTACAGTTAATTTATTACATGTACATTTGGGTATCTATTAGGAGAAACGAATTTACTGATTGTAAGATGATTTTATGATTTTTGAGACGCCTTTTTATCTTAACTTATGTGTATGGTTGAGAAAAAGTTTTCCAAACATGAACAACATTACTCTAGTAAAAACTTATAAAGCAATAATGATTGTAAATAAAAAATTTTAAGATAAATTTACTTTTTAACCCTTTATATATTTAAATTATTATTGGATTTTTTATAGTAAAAAATAATTTATTTGATTTCTTTAATATAAAAAAACCTGTATCACTGCATCTAGTGTTTGTAGGAATTTTTTGAGAATATGAGAAATGAGGTTAATGAATAATAAAAGTTGAAAAGTAATTGGGTTTTTGGGATCTAATGCTTATTTGGAAATTCTTTCTGAAACCTAGGTTTGGTTTCAAAATCTAGATTTTACCTCAAAATCGAGTTTCTCTTTCATACTTTTTCTTCTTTTTTCTACTTTTTATCTTTTCTCTTTCCTACTTTTTTCTTTTTTCTTTTCTACTTTTTTCTTTCTTTCTCTTTCTTACTTTCTCTTTATTCTCTTTTCTACTTTTTATTCTTTCTCTTTCCTCTTTCCTATCTACTTTGCTGCATCAGAATCCATAAAAGCTAATAACTTTTCAAACATAAATCACTTTTTAAAATTTAGGCTTTGCTTCAAAATCTGTAAAAGTTTTTTTCCAAAATCTATTTTCTAAAATCTAGGTTTTATCTCGAAATCTGTAAAAATTATTTTTAAAATTACATCCAAACAAACTCTTAATTGACTTGGACCTGCGAGTAAGCGAGATGCAGGAATATGTTTGACCTAGTAAACACACATGTATACTCAAGTACAGAAATGAAACGTCGGTGAGGATCACATGGAGGACCACAAGGCCCTTGAATGTTTTTCCATTCTTAAAACACCTTAACACACACCATGGGACACTCACAACACCAACCCAAAAGTTGTCTCCACTTAGGCATTTTAAAGTATTTTCTTTTTAAAAGGTGATGAAGTTTTTCGACAATAGAATCTAATTTTAGTTAAGTGTTAATGGCGGTAAAAGTAGATGCAATATTTTAAAAATGATATAATTTCAAATGCCTGTTATAAAGTTAAACGGAGATTGAGTAGATCCCACATAAAAACTAGATGAACGTTTGATAATTTAACAGAATTGTTAAAATTGCACTGTTTTCAAAAGGTTATTTTTACTTTTACATTCTTTAAAGCTTAATTATAATATAAGTTTCTAACGAAAAACTTCATTACTAAGATTGTATCTTAAACCTTTTCTTCGTGTATATATTACTATTAAGTATTCTTTAGAGCATTTAACGTATTTTAGTATTTTTCGTGATGAAATAGCATTTTAAAATATTTTTTATGCAATTTTGCACTTCTCAAATTTTTAGAGTATTACTGAATACACCTTATCCCTGATATTATTTCATCATAGAAATAATAAATAGTATTAGGAAAATTTTCCTACAAGTACCATTTGAATTTGTTCGTTCCAAAAAACTACCACTAATGTTGAAAAGGTCATAGTCCTACTCAATGACAAAATGGGATTTCAAAATATTAGTGTTTTTACACTTTTAACCCTTAATTTAATAATATAAAAGCCTAAACCACGTTCACCTAAGACACATTGGTGACGGGCGGACACTCGCTGGTGGTCGATTTTTGTGATTTTCTACTTTTGTAACTTTAAAATTTGTTGAAATGAATGAATCATCACGACGATTTTACCACCTTTGTAATAACATTTTATTACATTTTAACATATATTTATCATTATAATCATGAAATTAACAATCACTTTTTTCATATATGTAAAAAATTGAATGAGTAATAATAAGGGATTATTATTAAATATTTAACTATATTATCATATGTTTTACAAAATATATATGTCATGCATAAGTATTTATAGTATATATGACATCATACCAAACAATAAAAAACTGCTTTTAAACACTACGGAAAATTTTGCTTATTCCTTGTTAAAAAATTAGCATATTATTTTTATATGAAAGATGTGATTATCAATTTTACTACTATAATGGTGGATATCTATTAAAGTGTAGTAAATCTCACTACAAAATCAGTGAATTGTCATAAAACTTCATTCATTTCAACAAGTATGAAATTTTGGAAAAAGTAATCATCAATTGCATTAAGATAATGGTAAATCTTATTACAAATACATAACACCACTACTTTACAAAAGTAGTACATAAGAAAACTCACCATCAACACCGGAGCTCAAGTAGCCGATTCGTGACAGTGTCTTTGGTAAAAGTGGCTTAACTTTTTTTTTTATTTTTAAATTGAGTGATAAAATTGCAAAAATACCAATATTTTGAAATCCGCGTTTGATGATTGGATATGAATATTAGATTTTTATTATTGGTGGTAGCATTTTGGAATTTTGTAAATTCAAATGGTATTTTTAAGGGATTTTCCCATAATAATGTCTAATATTGTACAATAAATAATTCAACTTGTCCCTACTTGAGTTCTTTTTGTCTCCATTCTTTGTTTTCCCCCTCCCTCACCCTTTTGAGAAGGAAGAAAAGTCTTGTTGCATTCAAGCTTGAGGGCTCAACTTTTCACTGCTACAACAATTTGAAATATATATATATATATATATATATCAATCATAATACAAGTTTAGGAGGATCCAAAGATCCTCTTAATCGGTGTGGCTGTTTCTTTGCTAATAAGTGACGTCATTATCTGTATCAACCCTTCAAATGAGGGTCGATGCTCTAGATCACTGCTCAGAATCATTTGATTGACAATTTGACAGATAAATTTTGGGATTCAGAAATGTATCAATATTGGCTTAGTTTAGCCCTTGCTGTGATGTATTATTTATAGGCAAAAATACAATGGCATGATTACAGGAGTAGTTATCATGTTGTGCATAGAATCGTGTACATACAAGTCCTAAAATCTAGTGGATAGTTACATCATGGATGAATATAAGTTAATCTCCTATTGGGCCTTAACGCATTGGGCATGTACTGTGGTTTGTTTTATTAGCTCCGTGGCAGTGTGAAATGCTTCCTACAAGTATAATAGAGGCATTTTTGCTTCAGCTAGGAGTGTGAGGCTTGTTTCAACTATATGCCTATGTTTTCTTTCTACCCTTCCATTTTGTGGTGAAGTGTGAGGGCAAGAGTGTCTGAAATGTATACCTGATTCACTCAAGGCATTTGAAAAACTTCTGTATTCTCCTCCCCAGTAACTCCAGATTGTTTTTCTTGGTGTCAAATTGATTTTCTACCAGTCGCTTATAAGCTAGGAATGTGGGTAAAGCTTCATCTTTTGTCTTCAAGGGGTAGATCCATGAATAGCGGCTGTAATAATCCAAAAACAGAATATAATAGTGAAAACCATTCATAAAAGTAAGTGGAGTGGGACCCATAGATCATTGTGTATTAATTCAAGGGGTTTGGTGGAGTGAGAACTTGATAAATTAAACGGGAGTGAGTGTGATTTGCCATATTTGCATGCTTCACATAACAATGAACTTTTATTATTATAAACTTTTAGATTACATGTACTAATTAGTAGATTCAACACTCAATCATTTGGATGACCAAGTCTGCAGTGCCAAAGAGACTTGATATTACATTTTGTGTTTCTTGTTTGTTCCATAATTTCAGTTGTTTGGCAAGCGAGGATTGAGGCGCTATTGGATAAAGAATTGCTGCAGACTTGGAACATGCCGCCACCACTTGGATTTCTCGTGAGTATTATCTCCCCCGTTGCTTGATACTTCACAAAGACACCCTTAGTGTTAAAAATCACTTCAGCTTTATTATTACCATCTTGAACACACTTAATAGGTTCTTCTTAATTTCTGGAGTACATAGAATATTTTTGAGCTTGACCCTTATATTTGGTACATTCTGAACTGTAGAGTTACCAATTTTTAGAACATCAAGCTTATATCCATCACCAACAGTAACTTTTATCTTACCATTTGCGTCATAGGCATTTTCCATTTTGTTGATACATTGGTGATGTGACTTGTTGCACCGCTATCCAGGTACCACATGCCATCTCCAACTAGGCTCGGTCAAAATCTGAGTAGCTGCTAGAGGTAAAGGTTTTCTTTTCTTTGGGTTCTCCCCTTTTGGAAGACCGATCAAACCTGTAGAAGCAAGTTTCTACTGTGTGTCCAAATTTGGTGTAGAGTTGACATTGAGGTTTTTCCATATCATTGCTCTCAAAATTGTAGTAGTGGTTCTGACGTCCCCAAGTGCCTTTTCCACGTCTTCCTCTAGGTTTGCCTTCTCACCAGTTGCCTTTAGAATAAGAATCTGCAGTGTAATGAGTCATATTCACAATATTATCACTTACTGAGAGGTGTGTCAGTTGATTTAGTTGTTCCAAGATAGACTCACAAGTGCAAAGTGTTGTTTATAATTCAATCCAGTTTATCGTATCTACTTAGTTAAAGAGTTGGACTATAACTGCGTTATAATCTCCGTCAAGTCTAGCTAGTGCTTGAACGATCAAGTTAGGCAATGAAATTGGACTTCCAATGAGGGTGAGTTGATCATCTATTACTTTTAATTTGGTGAGATACTCTGTCATCTTCATTTCTCCTTTTCAGGTACGATGTAATGCTGAGCGAAGCATGAAGAAGCGGGACCAGTTTTGAGCACCAGCCAATTGTTTTGCAGCATTCCGTAGGCTTGCAGAGGTGGACACATTGGTCATTTTAGAAGACACTACAAGGGTCAAGGTGTTGAGTAGCCAGTCGAACAACAGCTGGTCAAAAGCTACCCAATCTTCAAAGTTGGGATTAAGTTTTATTTGATCCTTCTCTAAGATAAATTGTGGGGGGCACGGTTTGGTGCTATTGATAAAGCCTTCCAATTTATATCCTTTGATGAAGGAAAGTACATGAGTAAGCCACATGGAATAATTTGTTTTGTCTATCTTGACAGAACAGACTAGGGCAGGAAAATTGTTTTTATTTGAAGGCTTGATTAACAGGGGATTTGCAGAGAAGCTGCCTTAAG
Source organism: Vachellia pachyceras (assembly GCA_025593235.1). Lineage (NCBI taxonomy): Eukaryota > Viridiplantae > Streptophyta > Magnoliopsida > Fabales > Fabaceae > Vachellia > Vachellia pachyceras. The sequence goes on from JANTPZ010028396.1 coordinate 6,266, forward strand.
CACCTGCTGAGCTTGTCATGGCGTTGAGCCTACATGAGCTCTGATACCAAGATAAATTTTGGGATTTAGAAATGTATGAATATTGGCTTAGTTTAGCCCTTGCTGTGATGTATTATTTATAAGAAAAAATACAATGGCATGATTACATGAGCAGTTATCACGTCGTGCATAGAATTGTGTGCATATAGGTCCTAAATTCTAGTGGGTAGTTACATCATGGATGAATAAGTTAATCTCCTACTGGGACTTAATGCACTGGGCCTGCACTGTAGTTCTAACTTTAATACACGCATTTTAATTTTGGTGTAGAAGGAAAACAATATCATTAGTTCATTCCATCCATTAAGGCTATGTTAGGTTTAATGGAGGGGATGGATAGGAGGGAAGGGTAAGGGATGGAAGCACATAATGTTACCTTATTTGGTTTAGTTAGAAAGGAAGCAAATGGAAGGATTTTTAATGATTTTTTATTTGGTTCAAGAGGGAAAATTAATAACCAATTTACTATTTTACCCTCAACAAAATAATTAAGCTGTTGTAGCCGTCGACATCATTTACAGCTTGTCATCTAGCTCACCAACTCTCCCGCAGCAAGCAATGGCGCACTGCCACCTGCACTGTCAGAATTGGATGAATTTTCAAAGAAAAATGAAGCATTCCAGTGACACAGGAGGGTTCTCCAGTGATTCGTGCGTTGTCAACGACGGCCATGTGCCTTCAGTTTCGGGATTAATTTTCCGCATTTTCGCCGGAGACGAGCTCACCCTCTGGTGTTTTTCGTCATTCTCTTCTTTCCTGTTAGTTGCAAGTTGCAAACCCTCGAGACCTTAGAGATATCTTCTTCCTTGACCTTAGAAATCCCGCTTAAGCTATTGTAGCTGTTGACATCATGCTTTCGTCGTCGCTGCCGTGCTCAGGAACGCCCAGATCGTCATCATTGCCATATCCAAGGATTGATGAATGAATGAGCAAAATCAAGATGAAAGAGACAAGGGGTTTCAGCGGAATAACAAAAATATGGTAAGGATATTTTAGTCCAATATTTTTGAATCCTCCAAAACCTCCAAATTAGAGTAAACAAAAAGAGAGGAAGAGAAGGGGAGAGAGAATGTTACTTTTCACCCTCCCCTTCATAAAATTCAAATCAAACAAGGGGAGGGCCTCATTAAACCTCCCCTTCCCCTCCTTCCCTCTTAGCCAATGACACCCTAAAAATGAATCCCTCCCCTTGTTTGGTTTAGAATTTTAGAGGGGAGGGGATCCAAAAATTTTCCCTTTCATTCTCTCCCCTTATTTAAGTTCCCTCCAAATTGGGGCTTTTTGGAGGGAAGCCAAATATTGTGACTACGTTACCCCCATATAATTTATTATATTCTATCCATACCCTTCATGTATGACTTGGTGGTATGAACACTTCTCTTCATGTACATAATATTATCATTACTTGATATGTTATGGTTAAACATGTTTTGCATTTATGGCATTTTATGACTTGATAATACAAAAGAGAATTTTGGTTTAACGAAAAGTTAAGCATAAACTAAGTATTGTGAAATTAAGCTGCATATAAATCCTATTTTTTTAATTATTTAAATAAATTATATGATGGAAGCACCTTAATAATTTTTTAATTAATTAAATAGAAGAAGTGATTAATTTTCATGAGTGAAAACTAGTTTAAATAAATTTTATAATTAAATAAATATAAATCAACATATAAGGGTAAAATGGTAAATTGATTATTAACTTCCCTCCCTTCCCCTCCTGAACCAAACAAAAGATCATTAAAAATTCTTTCCCTTCCTTCCCCTCTAACTAAACCAAACAAGGTAATATTATACCTTTCCATTCCTTACCATACCCTTCTATCCATCCCTTTCCTTTCCCCTCCATCAAACCAAACATAGGCTAAAGGTAATATATACATAAATGTGTGTATAAAGGGTTAATACAATATTTAGTCTTTATATTTTCTTAATTTTGATTTTGGTCATTCTAATTTTAAATTCAAACTATATATTTTTGGCCTCAATTTTTTTCCTATATAAAACAAAAGAGTTGGATCATTTTGTCTTTTGATGGACTAAAATCTATATTCTGAAACTATGTGGACTAAAATAAACATGAAGTACAAGGATCCAATTTTATATTAACAATATTATTAACGCTTGTGTATTTATGTATGTACCTGTGCCAAAAATCATGGATGATTTTTGCTCCGTGGGGATCAATCCCCTCCGGCAAGTCCAGTCTTCTATCCATAAAGTCCACCACTCCAAAACCTTCAGCATGAAATGTAAGTGGTTATGCAAAATAACTTTAGAATCAGAACCTAGGGGCTTGTTTGATTTTCTATGTTTTTATTGTCAGAACAGTTTGTTTTTTAAAAAATTAAAAAAAATAAAGAAACTAAACAATACTAAATTTGAGTTTCCTGTTCAATAATGTGAGGATGTGTGAGAGAGACCTGCAAGGAATTCAAATTGTTCCATGGAACAGATCGGGTCATTAGCTCCCAGAGGATGATGCCAAAACTAAACACATCAGACCTATTTCAAGACAGAAATGAAATCATTATATAAGGTTTTTCCTAGTTCAATCAAATTTGTCGGTAGGGGAGAGCAACGGGCAGGTTGGGCAGCCCATGCTCTAGCCCGTTACCCGCCCGTCAAACATTGCACGGGTACGAGCTAGCCCGTACCCGTGCATGAACCCATTTACACTCTTTTAAACAGGCTGGCCATAAACGGGCGGGTTTTGAACGGGTACGGGCAGCCCGTTTTCACAAATACAAGAGTAATGCAAAAATGCGCATGCAGAAACAAGAGGCAAAGCTTTGACACTGACAATGGAGGAGATATTAACTATGGCACCAGATTCTTCCACTACTAATACTACTACAAATGATGTGATGGTGATGAAAGAATTAAAGCACCAATAACATATTTCCCTTTCAAAGGATCACTTTGGTTTTACTGAACCCAACAGAAGAAAGCCACAAATACCAGCATTTAATTATTCCTAGAAGCATCACTATGAATTTTCACGTTCTAAAACTTGCAAAGCCACAAACACCAGCATTTAATTATTCCCAGAAGCATTTAAGTCATGCATTTTATGAGCATATCAAGTATTAAAGACACAATTAAATGCCAACATAAGCCACAAGAAATACCAATTAAGAGACTTACCACAACTGAGGACAGAGAATGGCCCAAACCAGAAAACACAGCAAGTTATAGCCTTCCTTATATTTGCAACTAGGAACTGGAGACCAAAATCAAGCAGGAAGAAGAATATTCAAAATAGAAGAGGACAGCAAGCACCATATCACGATCAGTGTAAAACTAACTAACAATAGTACAACAACCAAGATTTATGAAACCAGCAACCCAATGTTCAACATCAAACAATTAAAAAAAATAGCATAAGTTCAGCAACCTTTATCATTTAGGATGCAGAATGAATCTTCTTATTCATGAATAATGACAATAAAACACTAACACAGTAAGTCAGTAATTGATGCCATAGAGATATTATTTTTTGTCCTTCTAACTACATTCAACATAGAGACAGAGCAGAAATTTAATCAACCTAGAAATTTTTTTTGTCCTTCTAACTACATCCAACATAGAGATATTCTAAAGGCATCAATATCCATCCAGTCTAAACAAAAATTTTGACATGCCAAACTAATTAATACTAGATCCCATTTAATGATCACAATGAAAACCAGTAGTTAAACCATCCCTCCAAGTTCCAACCTGAGCCCCCACTGCCACTCAACATACTCAACACATCACATAATTGCAAGACCATTTCTAAACCATCCGTCCATTCCCATAAATTATAAAACCAGACTAGAAGCAAAACGGACCACCTAAAAGGCTAAAATCCAGCATCGACAGAGCAAAATGAACCTAAGCAAAACGAAAATCAACACACCTGAAGTAATTAATCTAGCTCTAGCAGAAGGCGAGCGTCGTGCCTCAAGCACAGTCTCAGCAACAACAAGCAGAGTCAGAGTCAGAGACGCTGAGACAGAGGATGAAGATCAGACTCAGAGATGCTGAGACAAAGGATGAAGACGTGGCTTGTGCTGGGATGAGCTCGCAATTCGCAAACGAAGACGAAGATGAAAGTGAAAGGTGAATCTCAATCAGTATTCAGTCACTCTAAGGCACGGCACGGGAGGTCGGGACTCGGGAGTTGGGAGCTGTTGACTGGTGAGTGATATTTGTCTGGAAGCATCATGTGGATTGTGGGCAAGGGCAGACATAGACAATTTGGGCCCCAAACTTTGGGCCATTTGAGGCTGTTCAGGCTTATGCTTCTTTTTTGTTAAAAAAATTTATACAGGCGGGTACGGGCAACCCAGTGGCATGCCCATAGCCCGCCTGTTATTATTTACATGGGCGGGTTTTTTGCCCGCCCGTGATGGGCTACCATTGGGCGGGCCCGATCCGAGGATTTTCCTCCGCGTCTGGGCAGGTTCCGCGGGTAACGGGCTTCGTGCTCTCCCCTGTTTGTCAGTAAATTTTAAGCTTTTAAGGAGATCATTGAAGTCTATAGTTAATAGAAATTACTTCTCATTTGAACGATTCTAAGGAGTTTAAGAGCCATCCATTAAGGCTGCAAATTGAAGAAGAAGAAGCCGTGTTAGCAAACGAGAGTATACTATAGGCAAATAGCAATACACTGACAAGAAAAAAATAGTTTCCTTTTGGGTTAACACCGTTATTATTGTTTATAGTTGGATCAAATTTTAGTTTTAGTCTATGTAGTCTGATGTAGATTTGGTGAGAGTTTAACCATTAGTCTTATACTTTTAAACTCGGATCAAATTCTCATGAAACTGAAGGGACCAAAGCAATGATTTAAAACTGTAAGAACAAAATCAAAATTCAACAATGATATTAACCCTTCCCCTTTTCCTTGTTACAAACAGTTTGAAATCAGATGTTCTATGTAGAAAGTGTAGCAGTTATGAGTTCGTCATTTGCAGTGCCTCTTACAGATTTTGTATTCAAGAAAGTTCCATCTTTCAACCTTGACAAGCCAAAGTCTCCAACCTAAGACAAAAATTAAGATTCGTTTATTATCAATTGATAGAGAGACTTCCAATCTCGCCTGGTCAATCTAACGAAGGCACTAACAAGTAAGTGTTACCTTAACCGTCCAGTTTTTATCGACGAGAAGGTTATAAGACTTCCAAGTCTCTAGGGACAATTGATGGGTTCCTGTGATGAAGGTAATTCATACCTTCGGCCTGAAAAAGATAACAAACTGGTTTACACATTCACACTTCAAAAGTGATGTTCCAGAAAGCCACTAGCTTACATTAAATAAATTCACAACACAGAGAGAGAGAGAGAGAGCAACATCAAGGGCCATCCTTAGACGCCTTCCGAGATCTAATGTCTGATTGTTCATGTGAAGAGTTTTGAAGAGGCTTCACCTAGCATGCGTAAAAAACATCAATGTAAGATACAGGATGGAATGGATACGGATAATAAATTAAGTTTCAATTCGTGTAAATACAGAAAATACATTTGATAAAGTTACTTTTAATTGAGTCTAACAATACTTTAATATATTCTAATAAAAAATTATTTAAAAATCCATAGTTTACAATACTCAACAAAGAAATTTCATATATAAAATCATTAAGCATGGTTAAATCCAAAAAATGAGCATGGATTTAAGTGTGAATTTACACGCTTTTGTAAAAGCATAATAGCAATAAAGTCGTGAGTTAAACAAGTTTGTAGCTAACATAAATTCAAGAGCAGGTTGACACATTTTATAAAATATAACCCTAGAAAAAGTAAATTTAGAGAGTTAATTCGTGGGTTTAACAGTAATATTATATAGATGTGCCGCCTCGCCTAGCTAACGTAGGCTAGCATCCAAGAGAATTGCAGAAAACTTTTAATGTACAATGCATCCAAGAAACAAATTTAATATAGTTAATACTCGGGAATGGAAACAGATCAATCACAAGATCTACCTATTGTTATCCGCATACATCATCATGGAACCCAAAAAAAAACTCAACAGAGAGTGGGCATGAATAAAAATTTGTGTGCAGATAAGTGCAAGTTCGTTGACGACAGTTGATATATGATCAGCCTAGTGAAGATGTCCCAACTCTTGCTTTGGCAAAAACTGTGTGACTATAGCAACCCTTTCCTGTGAATATAAAGCTCCCATGAACAGAAAAACATTAGGATGTCTCAATCTCTTCATTATATCAATCTGAAATATGAATAAAAGAAGATCAGGGATCCATTTTGTTGTCTCACAACCATGAATAATAAGTAACAGATGTTCTTGAGATACCTCTTGTGTGTAGTCTTTTAACGTTTCCTCAATGAATCCATTGCCAAAGTAAACCTTCACGACAACATCCTAATAAAAAGAGAAGTTTCAGAGTAGGTTCCAAGTTAATGATCCCGCTGTAATAATAGTATGATTATGTAAACATGAAGTTATGCCGATCCATTCCGAATTCCTCAGTGGGCAGTGGCACAAGAACTTGCAAGGCATATAAAATCAATATAAGCCTCGTTTGGCAACACTTTTGGGCTCCCAAAAATCCGTTGAACAGTGTTTTTCCACAAAATGAGATAATCTCCTTCATATATTAATTCAATTTAGGTAAAAGCACTTTTCCACCACGTTCTCAAATAGGCTTATAAATACTTCCAGATTGTTGCATCAGAATTTCCTTAGGCTTCCCTACCACCACAAAAATATAAATCAAATATTTTCCTATACTTTGTGATACAGATTGATTAATCATCCACTCAACCTAGTATTGGCCCTTGAAGCAAGAGACTGGGCTTACTTGTGGCATAAGCTATTCTAATACAAGAGCGATACTAGTGATCTGCAGTAAATTTTCTGAGATTGCTCCTTAAACTAAAGTTCATGTAACTAATTTATGACGTGGTGTGAACCTTCATCAACAGAACTTCAGCCTAGCAAGATTCAAATAGAATCATTTTCCAATTTCAGCTTACCTTGTCCAATCTCCTCTCCTAATTGAAGATCTTCCCATTGGATTTCACACTCTACAGCTTCATTTGTCTCATTATCCCCTTTGCTTGATG
>JANTPZ010028397.1:0-12784 GCA_025593235.1 Vachellia pachyceras
CATATAGTGTAAAAATTGAACCATTGAGTTTGCTTTGTAAGAATAATATCTTCTCAGGAAGTTTATCTCTATAGTATCTTGATTTGCATTGGTCTCCTACGTAATTAAATGGCTCACAAACTGAAACGCCATTCACAACGAACTTCCTAGCTCCAAGATCATACAGTTTCTGCAATTCATTTAAAAAAAATAGAAGAAGTTAATGTTAGTTTTGCATGTAGGCTAGGATAAAAGATCTAGATTTAACTTCTACAATAATGGTCATCTCAAAAGTTGAAGTTATAGTTCTAGCTAGCTAACTAGATCTCCAAAATGACAATTTGAGATAGCGAAAATATAATTCTAAAATATTAACTAAAGAGTAAAATTTAATATCTTTAGACCCTCATGAACAATATGTATGGCTTACTTTTAGCTAGATATTAGGTCTAGAAAACAAAACTGCCTAATAAGATTATAAGTTAGTATAAAATACACCATTAATTGGAGATCTTGGTCAATTATAGAAACAAATTCCACACCAGCAATTTGAAGTTTTCTAATAGACTTGCAACGATTCCTATTATTATAAAACACTTCTAACTGTCTCACCAGGATTAAAGAAATGTGGTTTAGTACTTTATCTGAAAATGGAATAATTTCCAATTTTGGCCACATTTAAATGAAAATTTTTTATATTATTATTATTAGATTCTCATGAACACATCTCTTTTAGACGAAGCTACCTTACAATTAGGATGAAACGAGAGTGAGTGAAGTAAATCATAGTGTGTGTGTGTGTGTGTGTGTGTGTACACACGAACCTGGAAATGCTTTGAAATTTCATCAAGGAGGTAATCAGCAAGGTCTGGTGAAGTATATTGGCTGGTGATGTTTCCATTGGCCAAAATGTTATAATCATTAAGGCCAACAGATATTAGGAAAATGGATTTTGCCAGGTGGTGATGCAACTCATTTGCATCCATTTGCTTTGGCAGATCCTTTCTCACCGTAGAGGTGAAGTAATTGATTTGTTGCTCCAGAGATAAACAGTCTCCCTAAAACATACAAACACAAAAAGTAATTATAATTGTGTGTGTGTGTGTGTGTGTGTTAATTGTTGATAGAATAAAAAAATACTACATGGAAATTTAATAAACATTATTATCATAAAAATATTTAATTAGTCCATATCATACCACTCTTGTTGTATTTAAGATCCCACATGCTCCTGATCCATAGTTTATTCCAGTCTTTATCTGACCTCTCTCAGAATCCGACAGATTCAAATATGGAGGAGCCAATGGTAAGCCTAAATGGATAGCTACAAAGAGAACAACACAACAATAATGTTTGGATGTAATATATGAGAAAAGTTATAAGAAACTTTCCCAATTGTTATAGCATTTTTATCTGTTTTAATTTTTTCCTTCCGATGATAATTGGAGGGAAATTATACGAAAAATTCATAAAAACACATAATATAACTATATTGAGTATCTATTGCAATAAAACGTAGAGGGAAAAGTAAGAAGAAAATAGCGGGAGGGAATACTCCCTAGGAAGCAAAACTTCCTAAAATAGTTTAAAAATCCATGAGAATTCAAATATAGGGGTAGAGTTGTAGTTCCCAAATATTATTTGTATTGCATGAGGGCTTATCTAATTAATATATGTGTGTGTATTGCATGAGGGTTATATGTCTGTGTGTGGAGTTGCTAAGTACATATGTATCTCCTATATGTTTGAGGCACACTATTGAGTATTAAATATGAGCACATTTTCTAATAAAATTCGAACATTAGTTTGTTATACTATAAGGAATTAGACCTTTCAACTAGATCTAATACTTGTTGGTTATATATATAATTAGACAAATAGAGGATTTTGAGCTCATTTGGAAGTCCGTTTGAGAATAGATTTAAGGAGTATGAGCAAAATCTAAGTTTTAAATAATAAATTTTGGGAGAATAGCTTTTATGGATTCCAAAGTAAAACCTGGGTTTTGAAAGGTGATTGTGTTTGGGAAGTTATTGGCTTTTATCGAGTTGAGGTAAAAAGTAAGTAGGAAAGATGAAAGAGAAATAAAAAAAGAGGAAAGAGAAAATTTATTATTAGAGAAAGTGTGATTTGATCAAAAAATAGTTTTTCCAAAACCTAGGTTTCAAATATAAGTTTTGTTACAAAACATAGATTTTGAAAAATGTGAGTACTTGAACAAAATCTAGATTTTCAAACTGGAGTCCAAAGGGGCCTTAATTCATTACCAGCAAAATCAGCGATATTTTTTGCATTAGTGTGGCGACCCCTTGTGTTGTTGAAATCGATGCCATAAGGCCACCTATTGGCATGTGCTACGGTATTGAGATGATTGTTATTGCCAGCATCAACGGTGGAATCACCAAAAACATACAAAGCTGATGCTAAAGGATGGCTGTTCACCATCACAATCATTTGAAGTTGTCCAATGAAGAAGAAGAAACCTAATATCATCATCACACTTTTTGTATATTCCATATCTTGTCTTGGATTTGGATCCCTTAATTATTGATGATGACAAGCACGATGACAATGATGAATAATGGTGTTTTATCCCATGAATTTATAGGTTCAGCTTCTTGGAACATAACAAACTTAAACGATTGATACATTGGATTTACAGATATGCATATGTTATCTTAGCGAAGAATGATGAGAAAACAATGGTACATACTGATATGGTGATTTGTTTGAAAGTTTTCTGTTTGCGTGCCCACTTGTTTTAAACAAAAAATGGCTTCTTTTTTCTGCTAGCATACTAAAAATGGTTCTTTCCACCAACATACTAAAAATGGTTTAAACCCTTAAGATGAAATAAAAATAAAAGTGAAAATGACAACAAAAAAACCTCAAAAACACTAACTGACACAATGACCATGGCTAACTGACAAAGTTAAAAAATGCCACAACTCAATGCGCTACCAACCACCGGTGGCGCTGGAGTTCCAACCACTAGCGAGTTGGCTATTGCTGTCACCTCCGACCACGGTGTCAAAGGTGAGATTAATTTATTTGAAAAAGTGGTGAAGATAGGATAATCTACCTGTTAAAGATGAGTTATTAATTGTTTATAAAATGTATGAAATAACTTATACAAAAGTTGTAAATGATCTAAAAGTATGATTTGGTTCCTTGGTAACAAAAGTCGTTATTAGTAATTAATGAAAGTTTTTATTAGTAATTAACAAAATCTAAGAAATAAAAATATAAAATTTGTAAATGACATGAAAGTATAGTTTTATTACTTGGTAAACAAAAGTTACCGTTGGCTAATACATTGTAGGGAATATCAATACACACTCTGTGAATGATCAAAAAGTGTGGCTGTACTACTTGGTCAATAAAAGTTGTTAGTGTCCCACAAAATATAGGAAATAATAATACAAAAGTTGTGAACAATTTGAAAGAGTGGTTGTATTACTTGGTAAATGAAAGCTATTAATTAATAGCCAATGAAATGTATTAAATAACTGTATAAATTTTGTGAATAAGTAACCAAAGTTAAAAAGTTAATGTATACTACCTTTAGTCCTTAATATAAGAGATTTTTTTAATATTAGAAAAGATAAATAAATTACTTAATTATAACATATATTTTAAAATACTTATGTGCGTATAATCAAATTATATATAATTTTATAAGATAGATAAATTAGTTTGTAGAAACAAGTTAAATATATTAATTATTTATCTCTTCTTCAATATCTCTTTGATTATTTCTTCCTAAATGGTGTTTTCCGTGCTTGATGATTGGATGATTTGGATTGGTCTTCAGATGAATGATGTAGGTTGTGATCTTCAAATGGCTTGCTCACTCCAAAAAGATAGCTTTTTGGATAACGTACAAGATATAATTTTATATTCTAACTAGAATCAAATTAGATATATTATATTTATTAGTGTAAGATTTGACAAAGAGGGGGTGAATTGGTCAATTTAAAAATTAAATTGAAAAACACAAGATTAAAACAATTTCACCGAGCAAAGAGAAGAGCAGATGAACACGGGAGATGTATACTGGTTCGTCCTTCTGACCTACGTCCAGTCCTCAAAGCACCTCTGAGCTTTTGAATCCACTATCAACAACAGAATAGGCCAATACTGCCTTTACAATGGAGAATCTCACTCCCTCTTACAATATACAATAAAACAGAGTCTCACACTCTCTTTTTTTCTGACAAATTCACAGCCCAATAGATTCAAGGTCCCAACCTTGAATTTCTCACAGATTTATGGAAAGCATTGCTCAAAGAAACTCTCTCAAAGAGTAGATAGCAAAATGCTGAAGCTCAGAAGAGAATTTTGAGAATTTAACAGAGAATATAATAAATGTCTTTTAATGCTCGTAAAATGTTCATCCTCTTTTCTGTAATGAATTCTTGGTCCTTTTATAGATGAGAAGTAATGAAATGCCGTTAGAGACATTTAATTGCCCGTTACTCTCATCAACCACCTCTTCGTCTTCGCCATTAATGCTACATTAAATGCGTTTCGGGAATGTTGGCGACGACGGCTTGATTCATGTTGTTTGTCTGTAGGAAGCATGTACAGCTTTTTCCTCTCCCATGATTCTGAGTTTCTGCATTTATGATGGCAGGTGGGATTCAAACGTTGTTAATCATGAATAAGAAAGGCTGCAGAAAGCAGGTAAAAGCTGTTAGAGAAAAATAGCCGTTGAGAAAAGTAATACTCGAGTGATGTTTCACAATACTCAAGTGATGACCAAGAATTTTGAATTTTACAAGCCAAATACTCGAGTTTTAAATAAAGGTTTTCGAGTTGATTGAAGAAAACATTCAGTACTTGAGTATTGAGATGTAAATACTTGAGTGTTAGGTCTTTCAGTCGCTACTCGAGTTTTCTAATGCAAGTGTTGAGTTTGTTCATGAAAGAGAGCCCAATACTCGAGTTTTAAAATCCAATACTTGAGTTTGACAACACTTTTACTATAACTCAAGTGTTCAGAATCAAGTGTTGTGTAATTTTAAAAATCGTTGCTCGATACTCGAGTGTTCACAACACTTCCATTATATACTCAAGTGTTCTGCTTCAAGTGTTCGCCTTTGTGAAGAAGAAAGTTCAATACTCGAGTGTTGTAAAATGAATACTCGAGTGTTCACAATACTTTCGTTTAAAACTCAAGTGTTCTGCTCAGAATGTTGTGCTTGTTTTGAAAAGAATGCTCGATACTCGAGTATTACAAAATCAATACTCGAGTGTTGACAACACTTTATTCCAATACTTGAAATTTTCATGAAAGTGTTCAGTTTAAAACGTTTTAAGCATCAATACTTGAGTGTTTCAAAAGTATCACTCGAGTTTTGTCAACACTTCAACCTAATACTCAAGTTTTCATTCAAAGTGCTGAATCACAGAAGCATTTTGGCTCACAATACTCGAGTATCAATAATTACTACTCGAATGTTATCAATACTTTCTCCAAAAACTCAAGTGTTGTCTAAAAGTATTTATTTTTAACACACGAAAAAGGTTCAATATTCGAGTTTCACATCACAGTACTCGAGTATTTTCAATACTTTCACACAAACTTGTTTATTGAAGTATAGAACTCTAGTAATTCAAAATCAACACTTAATCAATAACAATTTAAGCTTCATAATTCCTGAAATCATTTTGTTATCATCAAAATATGGGATCAACAATATTCCCTTTTAATTAATAATATACGCATGACTGCAGAAAGTAATATAATAAAGAAGGTTGTTAGTCTTGGAAATTTCCAAACTGCCATTAATGAAGGATCATACCTCTCATGTGCCTTTGTTTTGGTTAAATCACATCTCTGCCTTTCATCATCAATCAAATAGTAATAAATAACTAAAACTTGTACCTCAATAGTGATTGGTCCTTGTAATAATCACATGTGACATCATTACTTAAAACAATTAATCCGCCTCATTTATTTACGCAATTAATAATATTTTTAAGTATGTCAATAATGATTTTTCATTTTCTTTTTTATTACAATGATTTTACATTTTCTAAGGTAGTTTCATTTGCATTGATTATTTATGGGTGACAACTTCCTTTCTATTGATTATTATATGTATTTTTAAATTAATTTTTTCACCGTTATTACTCATCCATTATCTAATAAATAAAAAAGTAAAGTTTTATTTTCCTACAAGTGCACCAAATCATATTTGCCTACAAGAGCACCTATAAAAATAGTAAAATATCTGTCTATTTTGTTTTGACTAATTTGAGTAAATTTAAATGGTTCAGTTTGATGGTTGCTAAATTATGATTGTTGTATTTGGGTAGTGAATTTCAAATTTCAAATGCCTTCAAAATTATTAAAGCCAAAATATTTTTTAAAATTTTAAAGTTAAATATGAATTTAAAAAATTTTATTCGAGCATTTATTTTTTATCCTTTCCCAATCTTTTTCCTTCTCAAGAAAGGTTTTCCAAATTCCAACTCTCTTGCAAAGTGTGTTTTCATTTTTATTCCCCCACACCTCTTCTGTTATTTTGTGTTACGACCCCCTTATATCATCTTCATCTCCTTTCTTCACAATATCCTCTGTGTTTGCCGATTAATTATTCAAAAGTATCCTCAACTATGTTTTCTTTCTTCTTGATCCAATAAAGATGGAAATCAATGCAAGAAGTATGGTCATATGGATACTAGGAAGGTTAAGCTTGCTTCACGGTTTGATCTCTCTTATCTTCTTCTTTTTTAGGATCTAATGACATAATATAGTCTCAAGCTTCAAATCACCCGAGGAACAAAGGTGAAAAAGTTTCGTATCCACACGACATGAAAAAGGCCAAGAAGAGGCTTAGGGATTTGATCCACAAGAACTATGCTCCGATCATGCTCCGTATGGTGTACTTCTCCGCTTTGCATCTCATATGATCAGAGCAAGAACTCACATGCATGATTGTTTACATTTAAATCTGCTGTAGTGGTTCGTCCATAGATGTCTTAACTTTGTTTTCCCCTTCTGTAGGTGGTGGCACTCATCTGGGACCTTTGACTTGAAGACGAAAGGATTATATTATCCAAAAATAAAAAAAAAATCGGGAGTGTTGGTGTAAAAAACAAGTGAATATGGCTATTCTGGAATGGGATTGGGAAGCAAAGGAAGATGTGACTGTTGATCACACTTTTGGGCTAAGAGCGGCGAGTCGTTTTGTCCTATGGGGATCTTGAGAAGAAGATTGTTTGACAGTATGTGCGTGCTGCAACCGCTGGCGGGCCCCTTCAGTTAAGCCTATGTCAATGTCCCCGTCGTAGTCATCATCGTCCCTGATATCGTTTTCACTGCCGGTGAGACCAAACGACATGGCTCTCTGAGTCACCCTGTTGCTCCTCTCTCTTGTGCGTTCCCTCTCCTCCTCCTTCCCTCCCAGTCTGCACTCATCTCTCTGCTTCTCCATGATTTTCTACTACTCCACGCTTTTCTTCCACCCTTCTTGCTGCTATCTCCTGCTCTAAACCTCTACAGCTGCTGCTTTTCTTCTTGCTTAAATTCTGTGATTTCTTGCTTGATGTCATGCTCCCCTCTTTCCAGCTAATGTTTCTTTTGCGGCTTGATCTACCTCTGGCTCATCATAATCCTCCTCCCCTTCCTGGCCATCATCATGTGGCAGCCAGGTTGCCGGCGATAAGGCTAATTAAAAATTGACGAGGAAGAGGAGGAGGATTCTGATTTTTGCAATTAAAACATCTCAACTAAATGCAATACGGCTAATTAAAAGTTGATGTGAATTATATATTAAAATTACAATTAACAGTAAAAGTAAAATAAATTAATTAGATATTTGAAAATAAAGTAAATTTATTTAATGGGTAAAGAACTATGATATGGTGGTAGTAATGTTATATCTAGAGTTTTTTCCTTAAGGGCAGCGGCAGGGGCGGTTGGCAGTGAAACATATATTTGTACAGATATTGTTGGTAATTTGTCAGAAAATGATCACCTTACAAATGGAGCAATACTTGCTCTGAAATTAGAAATTATAGACAAGTTTAATAAATTCATAACTTATAGATGAATGGCATATGTTTTAATGTCATTTATTATTAATATAGAAAAAGGTCTTATCTACCCTTCATCACTTTTGTTTTCATTCTATTTGTCTTCTCCATTTCTACCTCCATTAAATGAGTCCTTCCTTGCAAGTTTGTCATGGTCCTATGGCTATAAAAACCTGTACATATGATCTTACAACCTCAGGCACTATGTCAAGGCTTTCTAAAAAGCCTGTCTTGCTCAACAGGTCAAGCCCTAGACCTATATGTTGTGATTGATTGATCTTACCATCAGATTAGCCCAGGCCATCTCTTTGTTACGTATTATGCATTTTCTATAATTATAAACTCATTTTATTTACGATCTTTAATAATTATTATAAGTTTTATACTTCTACGTGTTTCATCCATTTCCATTTGCTTCATTGTTGCTTGCTTCTTCGTTCTTATAGCCTCTGCCTCCAGAGTCACAGACCAGTACTACCCTTTCAGCTCCACTTACGTTACCGTCGACCGTCGCCTGTCATCTCCACTTACATCGCTGTCACCTGTCGCGTCGCCATTGCCGTCAACTTCTGTTTTCTTCGTATGGGTTGGTCTTAAAGATAGAGAATCTGTATTAATTTCTGTTCAAACTAACAAACTCATGAAGAAACTCTGTTCCATTATCATTATACAAGCCCCCTGTAAAATTTCCTAACAGAAATGAAGGAAAATTGAAATCTCATTATTTCAATTCTTTAAATAATGTGACATCGGGCAGCCTCGCTTTTCTTTTTAGGTCACCGGATAAAAGATATATTAGCTATTCCAATTTCAAATTGTGGTATCAGAGTTCACATTTAGTGTTTGAGGTAGAGTTATTGATGAGTATCTTTCTAAATTGAACGAAGAATCAATTTAAGCACTTATTTATGGTGGGGATTGGCTTCGCAATAAGTATAATTTGAAAAAGAAACCAAATATACTATTTTTGCATTGATAAAATAATACCATCTATTGTAAGTATTACTTGTTAAATTATATTATGATATACTAATATACATTTGATTTTGAATTTTCAAGGTGTTCGAAAAAAAAAGAAGAAATCATGTTTAAGATTTG
The DNA here is from genome assembly GCA_025593235.1 of Vachellia pachyceras. NCBI lineage: Eukaryota > Viridiplantae > Streptophyta > Magnoliopsida > Fabales > Fabaceae > Vachellia > Vachellia pachyceras. Next base: position 9,124 of record JANTPZ010028397.1, read on the forward strand.
ATGTTTTGTAGCTAATGGTTATACTTCATCTTGTTCTTGTTGAAGAGTTGTTGTAATAATATACATTTCATGTTAGTTAAATTGTTGTATTATTAGGTTGTGCCTTGTTGATTAGTTAGATTGTAACAATTTTTGTGTATTTTGGATTATTTTAATTGATTTTTTATATTTATCAGTTATTTTTATATGTAAGCCTATTGTAGGCCTTTGCCTGAAGCCTGCTAACCTGTTGATCAGAAAACATACCTTTTAACAAGCTTTAGGACAAGTTAGGCCTCATAGAGACCAGGCACTTTGTAATATCACAAATTTCGTAAACAGAAATAAAGGCCAAACCGATGAATTACGAAATGATTTGAGACCCGTAGATAAGAAAAATAGAAAAGAAAATGCCTATAGACAAGAAAGGATAATCGATGAAATCCCTAGTCTTGAGAATTCCAAATAAGAATTACCTAAGGGCAAAATGGTCATTTGGCCTAAATGACAAGGGTAAAATGGTCATTTTGAATAAAGTTGACCAAAAATGTCAAAGTCAACCAAGGGCAAGGTTGGCATTAAGAAAGAGTAGAAAAAGTGATGTCATTTTGGGAATTATGGCAAAAGTAGAAAAGGTAATGGCATTTTCGTAAATAAGTGGTAAATAAAGGATTTGGGAGTTAAGGACAACCGAGAAATAATTATTTGAGGTAACAGGAGTCCTCAAATGCCGGAGACACGAACTAAGAAAAGTTTAGTTGGATTATAAAATAATTAATAAAATTATTACCCGGTATCCGGTGCGGGCAGTTTAGTTGTACAGAGGACAACAGTGCCCGAAAAACCCAAAAAAGTATTTCTTAGAAAATTAATTACAGAAAATCCGTAAATAATTTTGAGGAACGGTAAAGAGCTTGAGAATCAGGGAAAAATATAGAATTTTTCCATGTCCTTAAGTCAAATTGACCGTCAGAATCCCATTTTACGGTGTTGCACGCAAATCGAGGAATCCTGACAAGTTACGAGGGAAACCCGAAGATTCTATGAGCCAGGACATGATGCCACGTAGGCAAGGAGGCCTGGGAATGGTGCCACATGAGAGATAAAGTCTCCGGAAAAGTAAAAAGATAATTACCCATATAGAGTACTTTACGGAAATGCGTGCACCGGATCATATAACTGGACCGGGCAAGGGCCCATCCAGCAAAATCTAACGCCTAGGGGTCTGAAAAGCTACTTTTTCAGCTAGGAGGAGACAAGGTGATGTGGCTAAATGTGGAACAAGTATTTCTCAACTTGGTCTACAAGTTTCATTAACAACCACACAATGTGTAAGAGACAACTTTAACTAGGAAAAACTCTCTCTTCCTCTCCCATTTCTCACGCCACTTTCTTTCTTTAACTTGGACGAAAATAGCAAAAATAGGGAAAGGAATGGTTTTTCAACTTTGCTCATGAAACCATGTGTTTCCTTGCTTCCAAAACCCCTTTTCTTAACTTTGATCTACTCAAAAACACCTTCCCTTAGACCAAAAGAAATTTGGGCAACACCTCCCCATAAACATGAGCTCCCCATATTTTTTTACAACAACCAACAACTTATCTTTTACACCTCAAGGAAGAGTTTGCAACCATTTACTACTTTTAAGACATTCTCTTTTCCATCTTCAACTCTTGAAGTCCTAGCCTTTATCCTAAAAAAGGGAGGCTCATTTAAGGAACAACTCAAGAGAAGGTAGTAGTAGTGGCAAACTCAAGAAAAAAGGGAGATTAGGTTGCAAGAGCATCTTACCTAGTGTTGTGGAGCTTGGGTTTCTTCTTTCTTGCTTGGGGAGGGAGTGTTTTCTAGAGAGAATGGAGAGCAATTTTCTGCCCAAGGAGAGAGAGAAAGTGGCGTGAGAAATGGGAGAGGAAGAGAGAGTTTTTCCTAATTAAAGTTGTCTCTTACACATTGTGTGGTTGTTAATGAAACTTGGAGACCAAGCTGGGAAATACTTGTTCCACATTTAGCCACATCACCTTGTCTCCTCCTAGCTGAAAAAGTAGCTTTTCAGACCCTTAGGCGTCAAATTTTGCTGAATGGGCCCTTGCTCGATTCAGTTATATGATCCGGTGGCACGCATTTCCGTAAAGTACTCTCTATATAGGTAATTATCTTTTACTTTTCCGGAGACTTTATCTCTCATATGGCACCATTCCCTATGCCTCCTTGCCTATGTGGCATCATGTCCTAGCCCATAGCATCTCCGGGTTTCCCTCGCAACTCGTCAGGATTTCTCGATTTGCGTGCAACACCGTAAAACAGGCTTCCGACGGAAAATTTGACTCAAGAACATGGAAAAATTCTATATTTTTCCCTGATTCTCAAGCTCTTTACCATTCCTCAAAATTCTTCCCGGACTTTCCGTAATTAATTTTCTAAGAAAATACTTTTTCGGGTTTTTCGGGCATTGTTGTCCTCTGTACAACAAAACTGCCCGCATCAGATACCGGGTAATAATTTTATTAATTACTTTATAACCCAACTAAACTTTTCTCAGTTCGTGTCTCCGGCATTTGAGGACTCCTGCTACCTCAAATAATTATTTCTCGGTTGTCCTTAACTCCGAAATCCTTTATTTACCACTTATTTACGAAAATGTCATTACCTTTTCTACTTTTGCCATAATTCCCAAAATGCCATCACTTTTTCTACTCTTTCTTAATGCCAACCTTGCCCTTGGTTGACTTTGACATTTTTGGTCAACTTTATTCAAAATGACCATTTGACCCTTGTTATTTAAGCCAAATGACCATTTTGCCCTTAGGTCATTCTTATTTGGAATTCTCAAGACTAGGGATTTCATCGATTATCCTTTCTTGTCTATAGGCATTTTCCTTTCTATTTTTCTTATCTACGGGTCTCAAATCATTTCGTAATTCATCGGTTTGACCTTTATTTCTGTTTACGAAATTTGAGATATTACATTTCCTTCTCCCTTAAAATAAATTTCATCCTCGAAATTTACACCTTTAAGTTACATGACTTTAAGCTCTTGGCTCTTATCTTCCATTCCGTTCTCCCATATAACTTTCTCCTGTATACTAGCTCTTGCTAGATCACTTTTTAATTGGGAAACAGGAAATTCCTGACACATTTGACTCGTCCTTGGGGGGTAAGGCCAAACGATAACTATTGTCTTTAACTTTTATGCTCTCAGCACATCTCTTTAGCTGAGCTTCTTAACCTTAGAGACTGACCTAACTTTCATTATTGGGGATATCTTTCAAAAATATATGATCTCCACCCTTAGCTTTAATGGTCGTCTTCTCTTATTGGCATTGCTGACTTACTTGTTAGTCACATCTCTATTGGCTTTATCTTCTTAGCCATTCAATTGCTGTTCAAAATCATGCCAATTTCTTCCTTTGCTGGAGTTTCTTGACCTTTAATAGTTGACCATTCATTTTCAGAGATAAAATTTCTGAGGCAAGCCTTACTTGCTGCCTCACATTTAATTGGTCATCTCATTTAGTTAGCTTTACTATTTGCTAACTTTGACTATCTGGCACTTTCTACATCTTTTCTTTTAACTCACTCTTTAGTCCTTTTTCTTTTCATTACTAGGTGAGTTTACTCATCCAAAAGGGCTTTTCTCTTTTTCCTTCTTTTCTTTATACTCATAGCCTCATAATAGGCTTT